>JAOUZG010041943.1:2707630-2761694 GCA_026289955.1 Argiope argentata
ATATATATATATATATATATATATATATATATATATATATATAATTTCTATTATGTATGTATAATATATAGGAAGATTTTAGAAATTATCTTTATTGCTCCTTGATTTCACCTCAGATCTTTGTGAACTCATTTGAATATGCTTAGAAACTACTTGTTACTGGTTTCATTTTCTATATTTAGGCTACCAATTTCTTCAAATCAGTTTTTCTTTTATCCCAATTTTTTTTATCATATTCGATGCAGTTTTTTGCATCATAATAAGAAGTAATTATTTGACTTATTTTATCTGAGAGTTATGTATGAAAATTTAAAGTTGTACTTGTATTTGAAAAATTTATTTTTATTTGAATTTGAAAATCTTTAACTTGTTTTTAAAGCATATTTAATGTTACAGTGGGGGACTTTAGTGTATGTTAAAAAATTATATGCATTATTTATGATGCACAAAATTTTTTAATTGATTTTCAATTTAGTATGCCATCTTTAAAATGCATAGTTTGAACTTGTTGTATTGTCTAAAATATTTTTCATGTGAAGTTGAAATTGATTTGATATTGTACCTGTAATTGATGCAGGCAATGTGTTACCACATCATTTGATTTTCTTAATTTTCTATTTAGTATAGATTTGCTCATCAAATGATGTAAGAAAAATAACCCCAAAGAACTCTGAAAAAGGAGAAGAAAGCAATATAAATCCTATACAGTAGGAATTCCGATTTTGTGCCAAGTAAGTTGTTTGAATTAGTTGATTATTAAGATTACTATGGTATTTATAAAATGAAAATTATCAGATTCAAGATACCTTATACAACTATAACTGATGAATCCTTTTGCATGATTTGTTGATATACAATATTAATTCCATAAATAATTTCTTTTGCTTTTATCCAGTTAGTTCTCTGTAAAATACATATCTTAAATTCTGCCCTAGTTATAATTTCTTTTTGCATTTCTATTTATTAGAAGATAATAATGTTTATTTTGCTTTTTTCTTTGTGGTGTTTATTGAATATCAGTGTTTTATTCAGTATACTGACAATATATACATCCTTTAACCATTAACAGAAATAGTTCTCTGTTTGTTAAGCATGAATGGAATTATTTTATTGGTTTATACTTAGTATCTGTAGCTTGATAAATATTTTAACAAAGATTACAATTTTATTAAATCTTTTTGAAGTGACATGGGTGTAAATCAGAGATGTAACAAGGGAAAGTCGTGTCCAACATCTCATATTATTTTCAATCTCTTCATTCCATTTGACTCTCTACAAAATGACTCAAATGCAATAATATTGTATCTATGTGGTGCCTCAGCACTTGATGGAATAATAATACTTTGTTAATATCTGCATCTTTTTAAATTCAAACGACCTGTTCTAAAGAATTTCCTCCAAAGATAAAACTGTCTCAAACAATTTTTTAAAAAGTCACGCACAAAAAAGCTATTTCCTCCTTATATGTATTAAAAATATTTCAAGGTCAGTGAGAAAAAATGAAAATTTAAATATTTCTTTTCTCCATACTTTGGCTTTTCCAAATTTTGTTTTTTGGACAATTCTTGGTTTCTGTCATGGTCTAAGTCTTTTGCATTTGCAGAGAAGCTTAGTTTCCAATTTAATAAAGAATTTAAGGTTTAATCGATTGCCACAGAAACGTCACTAATGTCTTACCTCTGCTTCACAATGTTTTCAAGAAAATGTAAGGAATTTGCATGCTGTAGTTAGGATTTCTGTAAGAAACATGACGACGTGCCAGTTTTCCTTATTAATGTAATAGATCCAAGTTGTTGTTACTCAGTATATAAAAGGTTTATGAAATTGTGAAGTGCCTTTTAAAGCTAAACTTGAGCAAAGATTTTACAAAATTATTGTATTGATTCCTGGCTATTATCCACAGCTGATGGTTTGCTAATATCTTATGAATGTGTTAGTGCTTTTTTTGTGTTTCATTACTTAATTTAAATTAATCCAATTTGTGTCATTTAATTACTTTCAGATAAATAAGGGCTAAAAATTTTTAATGAAATCTAATTTAAGGTTAATGCATTTGATAAAGCCAAGTAATAGTGATTATGATTCTATGAAACAAGGCATTTAGAAGGTTAAAAACAACATTTATTTAAAATTTCTACTAATAATAAAGATACTGGTGTGTGTTGACTTTCTGTAGAGGAGACTGACCTACAGTTCCTAAATTCTGCTGATATTTTTCTTGGAGTGTGGGTCTTTGCTTTTCGGGGATTAAAAGTTTGAATATTAATAAATTAAAATTAAGCTGGAGTTTGATGTTTTCCGTGATAGCTTCCAAAATATTACTATACAAACATTTTTTTACACTGTTCTAAAATTTAAAATCTTATCTTATTAATGATATCAATTTAATAATCGTATGAGTTTTCCTGTAATTTAGGCTGGGTTTTTTTTATTTCCACCAGTAGATTATATTATTGTTATTGAATTCAAGGCGTTTTCATTGTTTTATCAAATATTTTAACTCGGGAATTTCTACTATTGTGAAAGTTGAGGTAGAAGGCTGAGGCAGTAATTTGACTAGGAGTACAAAAAAGTATGCTTTTAGTAGCAGTATGATATTATGATATTAGTTACCATTAAAAAGATTCATTTATAAAAGTAAGACGTCTAAAATACACACTACTTCATCGTCTGAAAAATTGATAGAATTAGAGATATAGAGTCGTATGTAAACGGCTTATCTCAAATTAAAATAATCAACATTCACTGCGAGTAACTGGTCATCAGAGGTGGCTAGTTTAAAATGAAACAAAATCCACCGGTCAATCTAAAATCATAAAAACCAAAACTTGTCGAATCCAAAAATTTACTAAATATAAAGATGAATATTTTTACATTTGCTTAAAACCCTTTTCCAAACGATCTCATTGCAGTCAACTAATTAGGAATTAGTTAAAATTCAGAAATTGTATTCAAAATAACATATCATTAACTGGATGCTCTTTTAATTTAAAATTGTAATTTCTATTCTTAACGAAATCGTAAATTCCAGCCAGAATTTTTGAAATTCAACTCTGTGTCTTTACTGAAAAGTAGTTCAAAATTGTGAAGATACAAAATTTATTTAATAATGGCATTTTTCTTCACACTTGCATTTAGTATATATTGTATTTTCTCTTATTGTACTCATGAGAAAGGCAAAGTTAATTAGTCCTTCAAATAGACAATTCTTGCCTCAAGGTATATGCAAAATACTTCAACTGTATTGGAACATATACAATTGAGCATATTACTATGCACTCCAGCAGGGGGAGAGTTGAGAGAGAAGTGGGACGACTTCACATAATATTTTTTACTTCAAGTTTACTAAGAATGCAACTTATAAAAATATAATAGTATGCACTTTAAATTATTCTCAAAAAGTAATAAAAAACAGCAAAATATGAATAACTTGCTTTTATTTCCATAGTTAAAAAAATGTAACATTTTTGTCCCACTTCTCTCTTGCAAAGGGGGAATGGGACAAGGCTTGAAAAAATTAAAACCAACGAATGTTGTATTCTGATAACTCAAGTCAAAACTGAAAGAAAAGTAGGACTTGGCTCAGCTAATACCACCAATTATTTCTGATTGGGAGAGTTTCATTGTGATTTCATCTTTTATCTACCATGCTGAAGTTATTTTCCTGTGGGTAGTATAATCTCTCTTTTTCATTCTTTCTCATAAATTGAATATGAGACTGCATATCTCTGTCTATATCTTTAACTCTGTCAATGTTTTGAATAATTGTCTTTTTAGTCAAAAAATTAAGAAGCTCAAAGTCATTTACTCCTATTTTTAAATCTACTATCAATCAATTTTTTTGAGCGATTTCAGCGTCATCATGAGTATTCAAATTATAATTCCTCATTAATGGAATTGTGCAGAGAAATGTTTCTATCAATGAACTCACCTGCAGATTCATTCATTGCTTTATTATTTTTTTATATATATAACTTGAAATTTTATTCCGTTTTACTTAATAGGTTTTGCTTTTTGTTTGCTGCTATTCTTCGAATTTAATTTTTTCTGGTGTGTCAGTAACGATCTGTGAATGTCCCTTTTTCTTTGTTAATTTTGGTTATGATGCTTTAGGATATGGGCGTATATCAGCAGGATTCAAAGATAAGTGTTGAAATAATAATAATAATATATATTGTGAAGAATTACCTTATCTAGTACTGCTACCAGCCAGCATAATCGATGTTGATATGCATCCTACTGAATAGGTTATTCCTTTATTATCAAGGACAGGACAATCTGTAGCATATGTTTCTAAACATTTTTCTGTGATATGTGGTAGACTTTTTGAATTCTATTATATTTTTTGGTGTAAAAGATGATGGATATGCATTTCCAACAAGCTTGGCAGCTATATTTTTTGGTGTAACAGATGATGGATATACATTTCCAACTAGCTTTACAGTGTGGTATATGTTAATAATTTTCCCTGGATTACTTACTAGCCAGTCATACAAACTATTATACTTACATTTAAATGCAGAAAATACCGAAACATCAAGTGAATGGAGTTTAGAACTACAATAAAGAGATAAGTTAATATGGAAAAACTATTTTCTCTAGCTTTTTTAATTTATTCGATAGTAACATGATTTTCAAGAGCAAGCAGCATTGGATTTTCTTTTCAACTATTCGTCTGGTGAATAATATGATCCAGTTTTTGTTGTAATACATCAAAACTTATCCAACCACTACGATTGCCAAAGTCAATGCTATCCATAGGGGGTCCTTTCAAATGTGCATCTTTGAAATGTGAGAAAATACAGAAATAATAGCATTTCCATTTGCACTACTAGTGAACAATACAGTTACTAGTTCCTCAGGTTCGCCTGAAGTAACTTGTCGAACTTACTTGTTTCCTCGTATAGACACTACTTTTGGTGGGTTTTGAACACTTGTAACGCTGTCTCAACACAACTGTAAATGCAATCAGTTGTGAATTTATACCAATCTTAAAGACTTATGATATTATTTAAAAAGATTCTACATTAGACGTTGAAACTCGATGCTCTACCTATGCTAGTAGTTTCAGGAAATCTGTGAGTAAGATTAGAATGAGGATCCATAAAACAAGTTCTTTCCAGTAGAGTTATGTGTTATACATGATTTAAGTAAATTTAAATTCATTGTATTTCTATACTGATTTGCTAAAATACGAACTTGCTTGCTGGTAAACCAATAATTTATAAAACTTGAACTAAAAATATAATCATTTAACATACCTACTTAATTTTCTGTAAAATTTTTTCGGAACACTAGATTTGCTTTCAAAAAGTATGTTCTTTTCATTCAATGATTTATATTTTTATACAATTCGAGCAAGAGCTGATTTTAAAATTTTCATTGATGCTGTTACATCTTAAATATGTAACAATTATTTCCACTGCTTATAATATGTTATTATTTAATACATTTTATCTTGCTAGGTGCTTTTCTTCCATGACTGTGGTATTTTCTATAAAAAAGGAGAAATAAAATCGGTAATCATCTTTTCAGTTTTAAAGTAGCAAAAGTTATTTATTAACATTTTTTATAATTCAGTATTTATTATGCTACTTATTACTTTATTGTATATGATTTAAAGTATATATTCATTCTCTATATGTTACAGTATTTACCAAAAAACTTAAAAACTAATATGTTTACTGACACTTCATTAAAATTGAACACAGACTTAAGTGTTTTTTTTAAAGTGTAATTTCATTTTATACTTTCTGTTTTGTTTAAAAGAAATCCTACTTCTTAAATACATTATTACCTCATATTATGAAAAAATTTTTAATAACAATAACATATACTAACTTATTCTTTTCAGTAAATGTAAAGTCATTAACTTGTTAATGTATTGCAATACTCCAAGAAACAGCAACTAGAAGAAATATATAAAACTTGAATTTTCAGCATATTTATCTACTTAGAAAATGTATGTATGAATAATTATTTTTAATGAGACGTGTTCCATTCCTCCCTAATTGGTGCTGTCCCATTCCTCCCACTAAAGATAGTTCTTTTTAAGCTTAATTTTATTGTTAATTTATTAACACTATTGCTTTCAGTTTATTATGCATTCATTATCTTTTTATTTTACAAATAATATGATCGAAAAAAATCATGCAAAAAATTTATATTTGTTAGTTGTAAAAAATGAAATTTTTGATTTTTGAAGACAAATAATTTTGCACCTGGTTTAATTATCAGAATCAAGCAAGGAGCTAAACTTCTCCATCTGTTGAATTATTTAGACATAAATGCAGTTGTCTCATTCCTCGCAACTTTCCTCTATGCACATAGAATTTCCAAGATTATGCATGTATGCACTTAAATTTCAAAAAAAATTTTAAAGTACATTATCTGTAAATTTGTATAATTCAAGTTTTCCTTTAGATGTTATAAAGATATAATCTGAATTAAGTTTACTTTGTTTACATTTAATTTCAATAAATTTGGTTCTAGAATTTTTAACTTGAGATTTTACAAAATCTATTTTGATCTCAATTATCTATAAATAAAGTGGATGTAATTTATTAAGACCAAGTTAATTTTACTCATTTTATTAAAATATGCTATAACTATATTAAATCTTTGGTTGTTTCTGTTAATGTTACTAATTCAGATTCCATTGAACTTATACAAACCAATTTTTGCTTTTAATACAATAGAGCTTGGTCAATCAATACAATTTATCCATTTATGAATATTTGATCATCATGATTATTTGTGAAATCTGCATCAGAATATGTAATCAGATGCAAATCGTGAATATTTAACGTTCAAAAAGTTTGTATAGCTGATGCATTACAAACAATAAATCAGCCCAGCATTTAATATCTGGATTTTTCTGAAATTGAGACAAAATATCGTATAAGAAATATCTAGCCTTGTTTTTTCTGCTAAGAATTACAAAAGGCCATCAAAACTTATATATGGAATTTTTGACTCTTTTTCGTATTTGCTATTATTTAAGGAAAAAATTACTGTTCCAAGAAAATATATACCTTTGGAAAGATGTAATGTGGAAATGGGAAATTTAGGTTTTTCGTATGATTCCCAGAGTTTATCTATATACTGTGACTGATTTATGTTCAGGTTTCTATTTCCCTATAAAACTCAACACCAATCAGTTTCTTAGTTTCATTGAATATTATAAATCAAATTTCTGTTTTAAAATGTTCATAGCATTGTTAATCCAACTTTTAGTTTTTCTAAATAAAAGGATTTTATCAACATGTAATGCCAAAGGTACAAATTTTGTAATAAACATAAGCACAATTTCATCACCCAAACTTTATAAATCAAAACTCCTCTAATATTCTAGGAATTGCAAGATACTATTCTCTACTATTTTGATGAGAACCGTGCAATGCCTTTTTAAAGTGATGGCAGATTTGATTTGTCCTCGAAACCAAGGGAATGTTTCGTGGGTAATTTTTCTTTAAGAGGAGCATAAATCATCACATTGCAAATGTAACCATTGATTAAGACAAACTAATAGGCAAAGAAAATTCCGATTACGGCAGAATTTAATATGAGAATAAACCTTCTTTGTTTCAAACCTTTCTCAACAAAATGAGCTTTTTTTAAAAAACTTTTATCATTTTACTTTGTGGAATAAAGTAACATTTCCTGAAGTTTACAAATTATCGGGTAAATTTTTTGTACTCGGAAGTTCCGTTGTTTCTAATTTTTCCTTTTGTGGCTTTCTAACCATGCATTTTTATGCTAAGATGTTTATAACTTTCGGAAATAATAATATTCTTATATTGTCATTCTGATGACATGCTGTTATTGTTTTCATTTTTAAGTAAATGTATATCTTCTTTTTCATCAGCCTTAGGAATGAAATTTCTTTATCCTGTTTACCGCTTTTTTACTAGAGGGCGCAGGTTCACTATCGTTTTCGACAGGATCGATTTCGTTATCAGTGTAACTCGCAGTTTGTTTGTTATCTAATGAGTCTATGATAGCTTCTATTCAATCGAATCCATAAAGGTCTGAATTTACTTTTATTAGTTGTGCTTCACCAAATATTACATTTATTGTTTTATATTCCGAATTTCTTGTATCTACATTCCATGTACTTAAGTTAGCAGTCTGTCCAAATAGTATCCTTGGTTTGATCTCAGATCTAATTTCTTTTTCAGTTGTTTAAGGATAGAAGCGAAAGCCTTACAACTGAAAGATTTGAGGTGCTCTAATGAAGGTTGTTTTCCCTTTTATAACTCAAATGAGTTTTACTTCGATTAGAATGGCAAATTTTATTCCAGATATATAAAAAAAAGGCGAAAGCTTTAGACTAAAAACTTTGACTCAAATCTTTACCTTCTATAAAGTATTTATTCCGTCAACATTAGTGTAATTTAGTTTTTACACAATTTTAATGATTTGTATACACAAAAACTGTTTTACCTGCTGTTTATCCAACTCATCAGAGAAAAAGTGATGAAGCATAAACATTTGAAAAACAAGCTAACATAATTTTGATGATAAAATAAACGAATATTATACAAAAACTGCTCCCGTATAAATTCCAAATCATCATCAGTACAGATACGTTTAATCTTTCCATCCAAAAACTTTTAAACACTGTTGTCTTAAATCTACTAAAAGTATTAAATACATTGGATTTGGACTTTAATGGGTTAGCAAATACTATACGCCTTTAATAATCTATTACTGTTAAGTCATATTTTTGACAACACATTGAAGTTTTAGAGAATAAGCCATAAAGATCCATGTGAGTTAATTTCAAAGGTGTATTAGAACGAATTTTCTTAAAGGGCTCGAAACTAATGCCCTTTTTTTTCTCCTTTTTGACAGCATTTGCAATATTAATATAATTATAGGTAATTGCTTAAAAGATTTTAATCTAATCTATATGAAGCAATTTTCTAAGTCAAGTATTAACAGTCTTAGCAAAGAGTGAAACAAACTTCTTAACAGAATCCCCAATGTTTCTTTTAGATTTTGTAGGATATTCAGAAAAAACATAATACAAAACACACTAGTTTTCCCTTTAGTACTTTAAAATGATCTTCTTTTCTGTTAAAACACATTCCAGGCAATAAATTTGTTCTTAATTTAATAGTATAAACGACATTACAAATATTTATTTTTCTATTATTAAATTTAAAATGCACCTTACCTTTGAATTATATTGGAGTGATGATACTGTTCACTACTCCCACCAATGTTTCATTAATGATTGTTTCAAATTTTGCGAAAAGTACCTTTTTATAGCAAAAGTATGTAGTGACCATTGAGTTAAAGTTCCACCATAAAATAGAGCTTCTAATAAGAAGTATGTTTTCATATCCGATCTTGTATGAGTTGGATTTTTTAAAATTATATTTTGTAGATCGAGAAATTGCACTTCTTTCCGGTTCCGACTTATTTTTAGTCATCAAAGAAATTGTCTCCTAGTTAGTTGCATGTTATCTAAGCCTTTCTTCTCTCGCTCATATTTCTGCTTTGATTTTAAGAAATTTAAAATGACTGAAATGCCATCTGTAAATATTCTGGACAATAATTTCATATTCAGGTGGTAAAAGTCTTAGCAATTGAAAACACTAATCTATGTTCTTGAGCGAGTGACCAGTTTTTCTAAGTTTGAAACCTTACTTGCATCCAATACTTTCATTTGCAGTCAACAATAGCCGAGAGGAATTGCTTCTTGAAAGATTACTCTAGATTTAGAATTTTTGTTGAAAATAACTTCAATTTTTTTCTTACTTCAGTCGTATTTGAAATTCCTCAGATAATATTTCAATTTTGGTGATACACATGCCCTTGTTTAAGAAAGCTTAACATATATGCAATTTCGGGCAAATTTTTTTATTTTCTTGTTTAATAATTCTAATACATCTTAAACATTTAATTTATCGCGTTTCTCTTCTCTTTTTTCTTTAAATTCGAAGTTGTTCACTTTGATCGATAAAGCTTTCGAAACTATCACTGATTAGTAGACTTTTTTCAGAGTTGCAAAATTTTGTATTACTTGACAATTATCTTCATGCGACAGTTTTTGTTTATTGAATAAATTTACAATTCTAAGATAAGTTATTAACATTCGAATTTGTAATAAGTTTCTTTACATTTTGTGGATAAAAGAAACTTTGTGTGTGCTTCTATGTATAGAAGATAAACTTTTTACAATTAATTTCCACAGAAATCAAAGTCTTTTTTTACATTTACCCACTTTATTTAAGAAATTGTCATTGGAAGTAAATATATATGTAGATATATCTACACATATATGTATTAGAATTAAAAATATATGTAAGTGCAATGTTTAGGAAAAACTGTATATGCCACTTTATAAGGCATCCTGTATATGCATACAGTTGGCCAGATTGATTGAAAGTTCAAGTAATTAAATCCTTTTTCGAATGAGTGATTCCCCATAGAAGTTTTGAATTAAACGAAAATTATTTATGTATTTTGTTTTGAATTTAAAAAAAAGAACAGAAATTCAGAGAATTCTCTGTAATTTTAAGTGTGGCTTTCCAATAATTAGTTATAAAGATTATATAGACAGCAATTTTGTGGTGGTTTGATATTGATTAAAATTTACTGTATGTTCTGTTATTCAACAATAGTAAAATCTACTTTTCTGGTTAGAAATATAAATTTTTTGGTATCCTTATTCCAGTATCTTCTTTGACCTATGACTAATAGTAGACAGAAACGAGTTTCAGTTGCTTTAAACTGAGGCAGTTTTTTAATTTTAAGTTATCCTTTATCAGCCATCTAGGGGCTTGCTTCTAAGTTAATGAATTTCTACGTTTGTGTGTGAAACAGCATGAATTGCAGTAACTTCTGATTATGATTTTGCAAATATTTTATTTATTGAAAACTAAAGTTAATTAATCACGATATTTTCCAAAGCAATATCAAATGTAAATTAAACAAAAAAACATTAAAAATAACTTTGTAATGCTTGAAAAGATTATTTGTAGTGCTTAAAAATATTCTACCATAACTGGAACACAATGCTTAATTTTCGATGATTATCTAGTTGACTGGCGCTTTCTTGTAATATAATTTACATGAGCCCACCGGTCACCTATGACCTCCACAGCAGTGAATGTGGACAATGAACTAGCAAATACGGATGCTAGAAGAATAGCTAGCAAATAAGGAACTATCAAATCCTAAAATCATTGAACATGATTAATATTTAGAAAATTAATTTACTGATTATAAGAAATAATTTAAAAATTTTATAATAAAAATAAATCAAGAATCTTATGCATCCCATTTTTTTGTTTAATTACTTAAAAGATCAATTAATTTTAACTATTTCAAAATCGTCAGAAAAAAAGACACCTTCTATTACTGGCCTCTTCTAACATGACTTTCTCATTAAAATGCAACTAGCTGTCAATATTTAACTATCGATTTGTGCAATTTTCCCAGGATATAGCAATCCTTACAAAACTAATGCCTAGTTGTTTTGATATTGCTATCATTGGCTATAATGCTATTATTTGGATTTTGAGGTTTGCCCTCGACTATGGAATGGGTATTACAAATGAATTAAGTGAACTTTTAATGCAAAAATGGAATTGATTGAGCTTTTATAAATGTTAATACTTGAACACATTGATATTAACAAAAATATTTAATTTTAGTTTCATAAATTTAATTTTATCACATTTATATTATTTGTGTTGAGCGATATTTCTCAATGAGGAAGAAGAATCAGAATATAAATGCATAAATAATTCTTCTGGCTGAAAAAGATTATCATTCTTACACTAAGCCTATAAAAACTTGCAAAAATTTAAAAATTAATGGGTTCAACATTATTTGATGTGTATTCCAAATTATGAAATATATACATAGCAATGTGAAGCATAGTTTTACATTTGTTGTTGTAGCCCAATATTCCGTTTTTTATACAGACATTTATAATTTGTCATTATTTTTTCTCAGTCTCAGTTCCTATCAATTTAGGAAAGGAATTTGGCTAATTTTTAAATTATTTGATTATTTTATAACAATTTTTAATCCTTAAATAAGGTAGCTTTGTGAATAGCTTCTTTAGTCCCCCTGTCTATGAACATTCCCATACTTCACCCAGCTTCGTGATGCTTGTAATTTTTTTAAAATAAATGTCACTATAACTAAAAAGCTTAACAAGCTGAAGTTGTAACCACCCATAATTCTCGAATTGGAGGAATCTTAATGCTTCCCATTAAAAAAAAAAAATCTTGTTTTCATAGTGTCCTTTTTTTCTAGGGTTTAGTTTAGTTTCAGGTCTTATCTTGCCTCTTTTTTTATTTTTTAAGCCATTCTCTTTTCCCCATCTTCCTTAAGTTTTCTTGGATCAAAAGTGTGAATATATATCATAAGCTCTTCAGGCAAATGTTTAAGGTGGAGCTCCATTTTTCAGTCATGGGAGCAATATGTAAGGCTAAAATGATAAGGATATATGGAGCAATATATAAAAATGGTTGTACTTTGGCAACTTTTGACAATTTTTTTCTATTTGATTCAGAAAATAACTATTTACATCTTTAATTTCGTTATAGATATCTTATTTTATATAGCATCTGTCCAGTTTTAGTTTTCACTATCTATGAATAATATGATGTGGAAGTTTACCTACAAAAAGAAAAATTGTAATTGCATCCAAAGTCACCTTTGATGCAAGAAGGTTTTGTATTTTTAAACATAATTTTAACTGTACTACAGTCATAATATATTTCTGAATTCCTAATGCAATGAAGAAGAAAAGGTACCAATATCAACTTACTCTAAAGAAGCGTCTACAATGGTAAAGCTCAAAGTTGTTGTTCTTGACAGACTGTTTTCTGGCTCTCTCCTGGATAATAGTGAACTGTGCTTTGTATTAAGTTGTCTAATTTATTCATCTCCTGCTTTTCATTCATTATTTCACTTGATAAATCAGTATTTTTCTTTTTGTGTAATGCCGACTACCTCGCTACTACTGAACGTAGCAGTATCGGCAGGATTTGTTGTGGCCGACTAAGATGAGATTTTACTATTGGCTTTTGCAAACACACTAGCCAAACTCTGAGCTCCTTTCTTCGTCAATCATATTTCATCTTTGATATTTTGTTTATTTATTGTTCTAAGTATAACTCTTCTTTTTCAGAAAATGCATTTCTATCGTACAGAAAATTGTATTTCAATCTCTATAACTCCGCCTTTTTAAAAGCCCTCAAATGCCTAATTATTGCTTTGAATTTTACATTAAACACTTTGCAAGAATCTCTAATTGAAATTTTCTTTTTCCCTTCACCATACTCATTTCACGTGCTTATTTTATAGCTTCAGGACCAGTATTTTCATGTTTCGTTCCGTCCTTTTCCTTGATTTGTTGCTTTAATCTGAAAAAGACCATGATAAGTAACATTATGCATACTAGATCAGAGATGTATGGAACAGGTTGTGTTTTTGGTCCAAGGTTCAAGAGGTAGCTGATTACAGTTCTAGCGTTTGGCAATCTTTACATGTTATGTTAGAATTTTCAAACAAATGTATGTCTACATATTCAAATTATGCTGCAAAAATTGGATTACGTGGAAATCCTCAAATAATTCCTGGGTGTGTGTAAATATATAATAAATAAATATATACATAATTCTTTCAAATCTTTCTTTCTACATAGCTAAAACGATTCCATAGCTGCCCTCTTGAACAAGACCTAAGTGTTAAGCATTTTTCTACTACTTATAAATATTGCTTGAGGCGGTTTAAAATTGCTATCTCTAAGATATTAGCCCATACCAAGATAATGATAAGCAATCGAAGGTATATTGTCCAAAATACAAGAGTCTCCCTTATGTGCTTTTATAATTGTTTCACTTTGGGGCGGAAAAGAAAACATGCAACAGTTGATAATGCCTTTCCTACTGATCAAAGGAATAAATAAAAAATTTGTGAATGAATTGAATTTAAAACATAATTCCATCATAATTTTTATTTGATATCAATGAAGAAGGAAAGGAGTTTCTTAAATCATTTATCAAATTGCAACATTTAAACATTCAGGGAAAATAAATTAACTGAAAGACTAAAAGATTACAGTAGAATTATAAGTTAATAGTTATTTGATATTAAATGAGTTCCAAACCTACGAATTACCATAGAACAAAAAGAAACTACGTAAAAGTGCATTTGCAGGAGGCCAGTTGTTCATAAAAATTGTCCTATCGAACAAATATTTGCCAATGTGAATTATTTGGGTTGCGTGATCTTCCTGAGGTAAGCGTGGCCTTCTGTTGTAAAACAATGGTTAACCTCATATGAACGCTACTTAATTCATAAAAAAAATGCCGGTAGCCTGTATGCATTCGTATTTGTAGGCAGACGCTATCTGGTCTGAATGTCTAGCGCATTGTCAATATCTGCATGATTATAGATTACATAACATAACGCTATCCTGTCCCCGCTGCCTATAGCGCTAAGTTATCTAACCAGCTGGAAGAACAAGATGGAAGGAAGAAGTGGGGGGGGAGAGAAAAGATAAGAAATTATAAGAAAAAGACGACAAACCGTCCAGAGATCTCTAGAGAAAATCCTATCGGTGTCAAATCCTACACGACTGTATTCGATTTTTGGTGAAGTAATAACTAAATGGAGGAGGTAAGAGTACTTAAACAAATGGTGACTATGGGTTAAACTTACAGGGAAATGAGATTATTAACTGAAAAGTAAAACATTGATTAATTACTTTGTTGGCATCTGTATGACATGTATAAGCATATCTAAACAAACGCTATAGAGTTAGAAATCCGTCCATCTTGTCCTGTGTTTTGGTTCCCTTCTTGAGAAATGCACTCTTGAGAGACTTATAGCGATGGTGAAAAAACATACAACTTCATCACTTAAAAAACTGTGAGATATTCCTGTACAATGTGTTGAGATAAATGTGCGTTTACCATAGCTGCTTCAACATTTAAAAACGACCATAAATTATTCAAATCCAATGTTTGAACTCCAAGAAGATTAAATAGAAACCATACCATTTGCGTTGTTCCATCCGACATTTTAATTTATTAATCCTCTTCTCCGCTGTTGCCAACGCCACAAATAGAAAGTAGATGAGCTGTAGAATTTTAGCCCATGTTGCCAACGCCACAGACTTTTGAGCATTTTTTAATGAATAATTTGATTTTAACAACTGGCATTTTGGTTGCAGTTATTATATAGTCTTGAAGAGGTCTTGGTATTTATGAATATGATTTACTATGGATGATTATAGATTACAGATGAACTAATTCTTAAAAAATTGCAAACTAGTTTGCAGAGTGTTCTACTCATTTCTAGTGTCGCACAGAAGAGCTTTTCTGTGTGTTTTGCTAAAATGGCTGTTAATTTGTTTCTATATATCTGTGGAGGTCTACTTGTTAGCTCATGTTCAATATTTTTAATCCGTTGATTTAATTAACTTTAGTTAACCCTAGAATGCTAACCATTCGCCTCCTGGACGAACGCTTACGAAATAACTTTGACTATTCTTCCCCTATAACGGTTAATGGGTTGTTCTACTCAGTACCTTTATCGGACCTATGGAACTACAGATGAGGACATTCCTTTTCCCCGAAATATTTCTGCTTGTAGTATATCCAGAATAATAGTCGCCTCAGAGACGAATGGTTATCTGTCCCGTTAGTATTAAGAAGGTAATTCTGTGCATGTTTGGAGATGTCGAAGCGTTTTCACGGAGAAAATTTGTGGGGTAGGCCAGAAGCTATCCGTGAATTATTGAAAGAATTAAGTGAAGAAGATAATTCTACATCTGAGAATGACTCGGAAGATGAAGATTTTATTGAAGTTCTTCTTGCTCCGTGGATGCAGAAACGTCTCAACATATCAACTGGCCCTATCAACAAGGACTATTATAAGTGAACTTCTAAAATTAAATTTAAACATTCAACGACCTGAACAATCCGAAATTAAAAAAAGAAAAATTTGTGCAATTTGCTCATATAATTTGCGCAGAATGATGTGCAATTGTTATTTGTTATGTTTAAGAGCAATGGGCGGAGAACATCACGCATATATGTGTAAAGATTGCTTCGAAAATAAATGAATAATGTTTTTACCCTGCTTGACAATAAAGAGTTATGAAATCATCTGCAGGTAACATGCTTTTATTTAAATTAGTTTTAAAAGTTGATTTTAAATACACTTCGTCTAGGAGACGAATAGTTATCATTCTTGTTAGTTTTTTAAAGGTTACCTTTCTAGGGTTAAAATAGTATTGTAAAATATATTATTTTTATGTTGCAAATGTCAAAGCTAATCATTATTGGTGTGCTTCTTAGCACATGAACCATGGTTAACTTTATCTGATTCTAAATTGTAAGGGGTCAACATGGTTGAAACCTATTGGTGGGAGGGGAGTCTTATTTTGAAGAATTTTTAACTTGTAAAAAGCTGCAATCAAGCTTTTTCTTTAAGCAATATGGCAGTTAAAGTAAACATTAGGCATAAAAAAGGAAAGAACAGAAAAATATTATATTTAAAATTCTTCAGGTATACTACTTTTTTTTTTGACAAATTTTATAAATAAATCTCAATTTAGTGTTTCCGTGCGCTCTTACTGCAAGCGGTGCTTCATCACTTATAGAAACAGAGTCAGCTGACCGTGGAATCCAACAGACAAGTGGAAATATCAGCAATTGACAGTTACTCCAACAGTGGAATTTTTAGATGGATGAAGTTCTAAAAGAGCTTTCAGTAACTGTAAATTAACAGTCCAAGTAATTTCTTAATGACCAAGTAATCGATGCTCGAATAGTATGGTGTCTTCATACAGTTATGACGCACTCCCCTTTCTACTCAAATTCGGACTTGCCTGATATTTGTTAACACAATTTCTTAGATCAAAATGGCCATTTTGTCTCTTGAGGTCTTTTCAAATCCTTCTGAATGTCAGAGCAAAATAAATATCAGTATTGTAATGTCTCCTAGCATTCTGGGGTTATCTTATTTCACTTTGTATCTAATCACGCTTACTTTCTCTATATGCCTTACTTTTTGTGATCCTTCCATAGCATTTGTCCACCAGTGTGTAAGGAAAGTGTTATTTTTATCTATAAATGGCCCAATGTTATAAATTACATTCATTTCCACAAAAAGATTTAAAAGAGTTTGCTGGTTTAAAATCTATTGGAATTTATGGCCTCGTCATTGGCGTCTTGTTAATGGTGTTTTTAAAAAATGGTTTTATATATATAGTATAAAATGAAGTCTCCTGAAAGTGTCTGTATGTTGAAACCACGAAAACTCGAGAAATTGTTAATAGATATTGGAGATATTTATGCCATTTTCTAGAGCCTTTATTGAATAGATATTGGAGATATTTATACCATTTTGTAGAGCCTTTATTGAGACATTTTTTAATACATTAAAATCATATCAGAATAAAAAGGGGAGTTTCATAATTCCGATTTTAACTTATTCGCTCATGCGCGAAAACCTCAAGCTGCGCATGTACAAATAGCAAGAGCTGTGGTATGTATATGCGATACATTTCTTTGTTTGCGCCTGATTTTAAACAGGAATTCAAATCTCATTACACCGAAAAGAAGGAAATCCAACCTCGAAATGATCGCCTGTGTTTTGTCTATGAACATATGATATGTTTGCCTTTGTGACAGTCTAAATATTTCTGAATGTGGGCTATAAAAATTGTTTTGTAGCTATTTTTCATAATTTATAAATATATTTTTAAGTTTGTTTGATGCTTTAACATGCCCATGTCATATCGAGTGGAGCCTAGATTTAAGTTTAAAGCTAATTTTTCTTTTTGGGGGCTAAACCGTGCGGTTATATATATATATATATATATATATATATATATATATATATATATATATCATCCTTAAGATGTAAAATCTGCATTCTGTACACAGCCTGTTTAACTGTGGATCGCAATTAGCAATTCAGATGATTCTCATATGCAAAGTCATTCTATCTTTCTAATCTACCAAGGTTACCAGACTTCCTTGCTGAACAATATCAAGGCAAAGGTCATTCTTTTCTCCCTGTGGATGGACAGCAACTGCTGATTGTAACGAATTTTGTAAGGATAAAGATGCACCAGTTTTCTCAGTACGTTCCGCACTGTACTGTAGGGAACACCCAGTGCCATAACACTGCCCATACACTACTACAGTCTATATCATTATCCATTGATTCGTCAACAATAAAGATGGCAATATCTTGAACAACATCTGAAAAAGTTGATTTACATTCTAGACCAGCTGAATTCTATATATTATCCATTGATTCAACGACATCTGAAAAAGTTGATGTACATTCTAGATCCAGCTGAATTATATATATTATCCATTGATTCAACGACATCTGAAAAAGTTGATGTACATTCTAGATCCAGCTGAATCCTATAACATTATCCATTGATTCGTCAACAATAAAAGTGGCAACATCTTCAACGACATCTGAAAAAGTTGATTTACATTCTAGACCCAGCTGAATTCTAAAACTTCCAGTTTTCTGTAATCGAGCGATCGTTCTCCTGGGAGCTTGTGGAAGCACTGGTCCCTTGCGTAAATTCTTCAGTCGACGAATCTCAAAGTGTAGCTGCAACATTTCCAATGTTTTCACAAAACAGCTTCACAAGCAAAGCAAGTTATGGCAGCGTGACAAACATCGCTGATAAGAATGACATTTTCTCAGTTTTATCCACTTTTCTGCTCAGAACAGTAGCTACAAAGCAAGAGTTTATGCAAATTTTTGTGCTTCATTGCCGAATTACAATTACAATGACAGTTTAAGTTTCTTCCTCTTTTTTTAACTTCTCTTTCCATATCAGCGAAATAAATTAAAAATGAAAAATTCCATATTACAATTTTTTTATGATTATTTACATCGTTCAGCACATTTTCTGTTGTACAGCGCCATCTCTCGGAGCTTCTGAAGTTGCTTTGTGTGTGTCTGTTTAAAGCCGCGGTCCCACGACTCGTCAATCTTCTGACGATCCACGCGTTCCCCCGTTTTACCCCTCTTGCGATTTCTCGGGGTACTTTGACGTCTGTGGACGCGTCCGAAGTTTTCCCCACAAATTGTCGGTAAAGTGTCCAGACGGAAAGCGAAAAAACTCGGATGAATGTTTAGAACGTACAAATTTACCCCAAAACGTGTTGTCCCTGGTGTATGTATTACAGATTTCTTTGCGGTCTTTAATGCCTTAATAAATGATATTAATGCAAGGGGGGGGGTATTTCTCTTGTATTATACTTTTATATAATATTGAATTGTTCTGTTTTATTCCGATGCAAAGTATATAGTTCAGCAATTTTAACCTATATACATTCATAGCTGATTATGTATTTATCTTTAATTTCATATTCGTCATAATTTACTTGAAATATGACGAATATATTTCAAGATTTAATGAATATATTTATTCAAAAGAATATATTTGTGAAAAAATATATTTCAAGATTGATTTATTATGCATTTCTCTGAATCAGAAAAAAAAAATCGGATCATATTAAATGTTTAAATCTTTCTCGCAGATTAAAAATGTCTGGACATTCTTCATCTGCTTGGAAGAATCAAGATGAAAGAAGATATCAGCTTTCAACATCTCAAGATGAAAGACGATATCAACTTCCAACATCTCAAGATGAAAGAAGGTATCACCCTTCAACATCTCAAGATGAAAGAAGGTATCACCCTTCAACATCTCAAGATGAAAGAAGGTATCACCCTTCAACTCCTCAGGATGAAAGAAGAGGTCGCCCTTCAACTCCTCAGGATGAAAGAAGAGGCCACTCTTCAACGCCTCAGGATGAAAGAAGAGGCCACTCTTCAACGCCTCAGGATGAAAGAAGATATCATCCTTCAACGCCTCAGGATGAAAGACGATATTATCCTTCAACGCCCCAGGATGAAAGAAGATATCATCCTTCAACGCCTCAAGATGAAAAAAGATGTCACCATTCAACATCTCAACATGAAAGAAGATTTCAGTCTTCAACATCTCAGGATGAAAGGAGATTTCAGTCTTCCACGTCTCAGGAGGAAAGAAAATATCATCCTTCGACATCTCAGGAGGAGAAAAAATATCATCCTTCGACATCTGAAGATGAAAGAAGATTTCATTCTGCGACATCTCAGGATGAAAGAAGATGTCACCATTCAACATCTCAGGATGAAAGAAGATCTCAGTCTTCGACATCTCAGGATGAAAGAAGATCTCATTCTTCGACATCTCAGAATGAAAGAAGATTTCAGCTTACATCTTCTGAAGATGAAAGAAACCAGCCTTCAACATCTGAAGATGAAAGAAGACATAAACCATCAACATCTCGATCCAGAACAGGAAGTTCAGATTATGCACTGGAGCTGCAACACTTTCTGAAAAAAAGAGCAGAAAGTTAGTTGAAAATAATATTTTTTTTTTCAAATTTTGTAATTTTAATTTATTTAAATTTGTTTCGAGTATTAAAAATATTTGCTTATTTGAACAGTTGATGAAATTTATATCATGCATTTATCATTAATGACTAAGATAGTAATCCGGATAAAGAGCTTCTCTCCTTTTAGATATAGTTAGCTATTTGTCATTGCTACTTTTGTGATAATTTAATTCTATAATATCCCGTAGTGGCACGATTAATTGGTCCAATAAAAGTTATCAATTCACTGTCTAAATCTACATGCAAATTTTAGTTTTTGGGAGGCAAGGGCCAAGAAAACAATCGTTCAGCTGGAAAGTATATAATAAAGAGTGTAGCTTTCATATATATTCAAACAAAAAATATTAAAATAAAAAATGAAATAACCCACAAAGTAGAATTATTTCATTGTCAATTGCTCTTCAATATATGATGGGCTCGTTTGATGATTCAATGCCCCTCTCCCTTCTTTTCTTTTTCATAAGTAATTTCTCTGTAGCAAACCGATTATTCCATATTTTATGTTATGAGTAAAATATATATCTCCATTAGAGTTTACCGATTCCAAAATTTCTTGCCTTTGTTTTAAGTGAGCTTTTACCATCTGTCATTCTTTAAGTTATTTGTTTTCTGCAGGATGTTTGTCTGAAGTGCCTCCTTTTAATGTAGCAATTTCCTTAGATATCTCAATAATCCATGTCTTTGCTAAGAGGACTACTAATAAATTAATGTCTCTACTCATGTATTGTCTCTACTAATAAATCAATGCTTGTATAACTCATATTCACTGTAAGACATTGATTTGAGAATTTTTAGCTCATTCAACCACACCAAATCACTTACTTCTGACACGCATTCTTCAGAAAACAAATTATAATTAGAAAAAGGACAGATGGTAAAAGCTAACTTTTTAAAAAAGGCAAGAAATTCAATATATAATGAGCTCGTTTGATGACTCAATGCCTCTCTCCCTTCTTTTCTTTTTCATAAGTAATTTATCTGTAGCAAACCGATTATTTCATCTTTTGCTTTATGAGTAGAATATATATCTCCATTAGAGTTTACTCATTTCAAATTTTTTTGCCTTAATTTTAAGTGAGCTTTTACCATCTGTCATTCTTCTTGTTTTAATTTGTTTTCTGCAGGATGCATATCTGAAGTATCTTCTTTTATTGTAGCAACTTGCTTTCGTATGTCAATAATCCATCTCTTTGCTAAGAAGACTACTAATAAATTAATGTCTCTACTCATGTATTGTCTCTACTAATAAGTTAATGCTTGCATAACTCATATTCAGATAAGACATTGATTTGAGAATTTTTAGCTCACTGAACTTATCGCGCAGCATCGGAATATTATTGTAAAGTCTTAAGTTACTACATAAGTAGCAGTGGTAATAATTAGTAATCCTTAGATATCATTACTGTTATCTTCCAGATGTCATTGCCTGGGTGGATTTTCAGCTCTTTAAGAACATCAGTATCTGACCCTGTTTCGGTCTCATCTTTTTTAAAAAAGAATTTTTTTTTCTTTAACTTCTGAATTTTACATTTTAACACCTGTTAATCAAGATATTACTATATAGTGGAAAGGCAGGACGGCCAGCTGACCGGGAAAACCAGGAATCGGAAAAAATCGGAAGAAATGTATTATAAATTTGGAATTTTTTAAAATAAATCGGTAATTTTTTATCGAAAATAATAATTAGCTGATATTTTCTCATAAGTAGAATGAAACATCTTTGACAACTAATGAAAATTAAACTTTTACTGATAATCTATAACTGACTATGGTAGTGAAAGATTGATTCCCATGTCCAATTTATTGCACAAATGTATAAATATATATTATTTTCGCAAAAGTTTTTCTGCCCTTTTTTGTCAGAGCTGCAAGCTCTCTGCTTATTTAGCGAAAATAGCTTTGCATATTATGAGTAAAGGCAGCCTTGACTAAACCTCAGCTCCTGTTACTGTTATGATTTTAAATTTTAATAGGTTTCTCTTATTAAAAATTTACATATATATAAAAATATCCCCTTCTTTCTTCCCCCGAATGTCAAATCGGAGGAACGAGAGCTAAAGTATATATTCTGTACGAGAACATGTACGAGAGCTAAAGTATGTATTTTGTACGAGAACGTGTACGAGAGCTAAAGTATGTATTTTGTACGAGAACTGAAGTATGTATTTTGAGTGTTACTATTCTAAACTGGTTATAAAATATTGATAAATTATTATAATTCCAATTCAATTTTTTAAAAAAAGTATTTTACAATAGTTATTTTTCCCTTCTTGTCGGAGATCTTCTTGTTGAAATATGAGATATCGGATATTATTGATATTATTTTCGTAAAACATTTCTTTGTTAATTTTTAAACGTTATAAACACATAATACTAAATTCTTAATATGATTGGATACTACTTCTATTTTCCATTCTTTAATTAACTGCTAATGTTTTCTTTAACATTTTAAAAATATTTTTTATTCTTTTAAAATTTCCCATACATTCAACAAAAGGCTCTATAATTTAAAAATAATGTTAAACATAAGAAATTAATTAGTTTGATGCATTATAGATGCGCATAATTGTTGCAATTTTTCAATAAATAAACAAATAAATAAATAAAAGAGAAAGTCGGAATTTTTCTTATACAGTTTGTTGTGTATTGCATAAAAATTTGCATTGCCACAATTCATACTATCTTTATTGAAATTTATACCTCTAAAACATTTTTCTTTTTATGCAAAATGCGACCAATATCCATTTCTGTCCAATATCCAATAAGGACCAATTTTCCATTTTTCTGTATTTTATCGGTTAAGTATAGAGAGAACACGATAGCGCTTTTTTAAATTTAATTTTTTATTGTAGTTGGTGAGCTAAAAACCAATGCAATTTTGATTTCATTGAAAGAAGTGTCTTATTTTGATGCAGGCATTTCATTTCGTATTTATAGATTATTTATTTTATTAGTAAAATTACTGTTCAGTTCTGATTGGAGTGTTGATATACAGTGCAGATAGGGGGCGCATAATTGTTGTAATTTTTCAATAAATAAATAAATAAAAGATATTCAGAATTTTTCTTATACAATTTGTTGTGTATTTCACAAAAATTTGTATTGCCACAATTCATACTATCTATATTGAAATTTATACCTCTAAAACATTTTTCTTTCCATGCAAAAGGCAATTGATAAGGACCAATTTTCCATTTTTCTGTATTTTATCGGTTAAGTATAGAGAGAACACGATAGCGCTTTTTTAAATTTAATTTTTTATTGTAGTTGGTGAGCTAAAAATCAATGCAATTTTGATTTCATTGAAAGAAGTGTCTTATTTTGATTCAGATATTTCATTTCGTGTTTGTAAATGATTTATTTTGTTAGTAAAATTACTGTTCAGTTCTGATTGGAGTGTTGATAAGCAGTGCGGATATGGGGAGACCCCACTGGAAGGAACCAAATCATTTCATCACTAAACACTCTGCCAATCTGCACATATTTTTGTATTGCATTTTTCGTGAATAAGTTTGACAAACAGTTCTGAGACTGGTTGGCTAAAAGTCAATATAGCTGGGCATGTATCTTCTAGGGTTTTACTTAATTCAAGCTTATCTGAAATTCAATAAGTGCAAATGATGCATTTCCCCCAAAAAGTTACATTTTATTTTACATTAATTTATAAATACAGAACAATTTTTCAAATAAAGAACATATTGTACAATATTCAAGGAGAATAAAGTAAAGCAAAATTGTTCTGAAGATATTAGAAACAACCAAAAAATGTTCAGGAATTTAACTGGAAAAGTCAGGGAGATTCAAACAAGAAAAATACTAGCCACCTTGAAATGGTTTATGAAAGCTAAAAATGTGTTAATTTTTTTCTTTTAAGATAACATGTAATTACCTATAATTAAGATAAGTAAATAAGGGCACTTGCATTCATTATTTATAATGACAATGTAGAAGAAATTTATATGCAGTGTTAGATTAAAATTCAATTTTTATTGATTACATGTATATTTAAAGTATGATTTTCACTTAATTCTTGATAAAATACTTTCATCTTGAATTTTGGGTTGAAAGATTTAGCAAATGATTGCTTGGAAATTCAATGCAAAGAGAATCTAGTTTTATTATTTTAAGTAAAATGCTGTTATTTTCAACACAAATGTTAAAGTTGTAATCAAAAACCAAAGAAATTTGTTGTGCTAATGTTTTTTTAGTTATAAATAGCTAAACTTTGACTTTTTTGTTGTATGAATTAAAAATAAATAAATAAAAGTAAAATTTTATTTGGCAAAATTTAAAATAAATGCTTATGTATTCAAACTTACCTTTTAGGATTTCATTCTCATTAGATAAGTAGCTAATAATTTCACTTATATCCTTGAAACAATGAAAAATGTATGTAAAAAATGCCCTGTTACTATTCTGAGTAAATTTCTATTTGAGATTTAATAATAATAATAATAATAAATGTGGAACATTACATTGATCAGGGTTGCCTTTCCATGATACAAAAGAACAGTTGCATTTATTATTTATAATGACTATGTAGAAGAAATTTATATTCAGTGTTATATTAAAATTCGGGTTTTCTTGATTATATGAAGTCTAATTGTATAAGGAAAAGTACCGAGTATTTAACTATTTGTATCCATGAAAGTTTATCCTTTTATAATTGTGGTTATAACAATAATACTAAAAGAAAAACATAGACCTTCTGTAAATCAAATCATGTGTAAAGTTTTAGCATATTTATTGATATAAAGCCATTAAATTATATGTGAAGAAAGAAAAAGCTGTAAAGGGGCTTTTTGAAATCATTGTAATTTTAATACCGTTTATGAAATATTTTGTTACCATTTTTAAAAAAAGATTTAAAATTTTTTATTTTGAATATAGTTCCTTGCAATGTTTGAAAAATGCAGTGTACTATGCACGTGATTACATGAGTGATGCTTTTAATCATAATGTTTGGGGGGAGGGAGAAATGTAACTGCTGCTTAACTAACTTGTGAATCATTTAATTTTCCTGTTTTTATTATGAATACTGTTTAGATATGCAGTATTCTTATAATATAATTTTTCATTCGTAAGTTATGCAAATATTTATGAAAGATCAGTTGGAGAACTAAAGAAATATTTCTGACTGGTCATGGAACTGTTATCTAGGCTTAATGATTCATTCATGAATAGGCAATTTATATTTCTCTTTAGATACATTTATTTTTTAATTTCAATTTTGTCCAAGTTTTTTAATATTATTAATAGTAATTTTTGTGCTGAAATTTTTAAATAAATAACTTGTTTTTGTTTGAAAAACAAACATGAGACTTGTCTAAATAGCGTCTATATTCAAGAAAAAAAATTACATCACTGTTTTCTTTTTCAGTAAATCATTTTGTCATTTAAGAGTTCGAAATAGATGCTTGTGTATTGATTACTTCTTCAGGATTAATTATCCAGTTTTTAGTTAAGACCTACCAAGATTTATATGCTATTTGATTCTGTTTTTAATCAAAATTTACATTTGCACCAATTACTGATGTAGATGTACTGTAAAATGCATGTTAGTGGTCTTATGACATTGGTATTCAGTTGTTAAATGTGTTACAAATATGAATAGGTTAATGAACCATTTAGAATACTCATACTCCTTTTCACTCATATTTTTTATGAGTTTCCTCACATTAATACTGATATATGTACTAATTAAATTATAATTCTATAAAACTTTTTGTAATTCATTAATATGCATTGAAAAGGATTTGCTTAGGGAATGTTTAAAATTCTTAAATCTTTTAAATATTTTATAGCATAAGCAGCATGATATTTGATACATTGTTTATGCTTTGACCATCAAATTTTACATGTTCAAAGATTTAGATTTAAAAAAATACTTATTATGAATATTTTCAGTTTGAAAGTTGACTTTGCATATTTTGTAAACGAATGCCCACTTAATGATAAAAAAGGTTTAACAAACTGCTATTAGCTTGTTAAACCAACTTGACTATATTATGTTAGGAATTACACAGTTTATTTGCAGTTTGAAGAAATTAGTCTTTTTGTGTCATAAAATGTCTATTCATGTTTATACAGCATTATGCTACCAAACTATTGGTGTCATTCGGTTTCGATTCCATAATTTTTATTAGATATAATAATTTAAGTCAGAGTTGTGAGTCATCTTGTTGTAAAGAGACTTGATTAAAATACATTTTGTATTCTTGCCAAATATCAGTAACAATTAATTTAAGGTTGTTTAACAACCTTTTAAAACTGAAACTTTTTATAATGGCATTCCTTAATCTCTTTTAGCGATTTAAAATATGGATAGTTCATGTTATTTATTGACAATCACTTGAATTATTAATAAAGTTGAGTTTAATTGTTATCCATGTTTTTTAATGGCTTATAATTGAAATGGAAGTTGGAATTTAGCATGGTTATATATTGTTTATGATAAATAACAGTATTTTGGGTGAAAGTTGAAATCTCTAAATTCTGTTTTTTCAGTTGAAGATATTATTCCTAAACCAAGAAAGAAGGTGATAGATATTCGCCTTAGTACGGCTGCCCAATTTTTTGAGGAAGAGGAGATAGTGGAAGAAACAGTGACTACCGACAGAATTGCCAAACTTTTAAGAAAAGCATCGTTAGAGGCAGATGCGCAAAGTAAATTGAAAACTTTGCAGCTTGTACAGAAATTAATTATACAAAAAGAACCCAAGCTACTTGATAACTTTTTAGATGAGGTTGTGAGTTTTCAGCATGATAAAAGTCCCGAAGTTCGTATATTTGCTCTGAAGTTCATTGAAGATGCTTGCAGATTTGATATTCAAATTCTTCCCAAAATAGTGGGGAACTTGAAAATTTTGCTAGATGATCCCACGGTATTTGTGAAGAAAAAAGTGATCCAAACTATAGCTAAATTATACACTCTTACCATTAAATGGTTGTGTTCAGTCAAAAATGTCGATGAAGTTATGGAAGCAACATGGGCGTGTATGGCTCAACTGAAACGTAACATATTTGCTCTGCTTGAATCTGACAATGAAGGAGTTCGTGCTTTGGTTGTAAAATTCATGGAACGCATAGTTGTCACTCAAACTTTCAAAGACCAATATTCCCAAGATGAATTATCGTTAGATATTATACCTGTCATACTTAACATTTTTAGGCCTCGGAAAATGGAAGAAGAAGCAAAGATCATTTTTCAACGTATTGTAGATCTTCATTGCGCTTCGCACGTTTCAAGTTTTAACTTAATGACTTGCATGCAAGTTTTAACTACCATTACAAGAAAAAGGTTTGAATTTTTTCCGAAAGTGTTGCAAGCGTTTGAATCGTTGCATGCAAATTTACCACCTACTTTGAGTCAGTCTCAAGTAAATAGTGTGCGCAAAAGTTTAAAATTGCAGTTATTTATTGTAGTGAAGCATCCTGGAGCTGCAGAATTTCACTCTCGTATTGCGATTATGTTATCTGATTTGGGCGCATCACCACAACAAATCAGTAAATGTATTCCATCTATCGAAAGTACTAAAAAACGTGCATTTTCGAGAGATTTTGATCGAGACTGGGTTAAAAAATCCAAAATTGGTGATGAATCTGTTAATACAAAAGCATCTGGTTCTAAGTCTGCATCTACTAAAAACAAAGCTAAAGATACGGCGATTGATATAACTGCTCAAGATTTAGTTCCGAAACTTACTACCATAAATGTTGCTGATTTGGTTCTTGTAAGTATGTTAAGTCTGACACCTTATATTCCACCTCACTTTCGGTCAACCTATACTCCTATTGCTGCTGCTGGTACTGAACCGCAGATAAAGCATTTATCACGTCTTTTAGCTACACAGCTGACTATTGCTGGCCTTGGCAAAGGTGTAGAAGAAATGAAAATGCAATCTCCTAATGCAGTATTTGATTTGAGTGATGACGATGATGAATTTACATCAAAACAAATTCAAACAGTTGTTGGTCAAACTGTAGATCCCAGGCCTAAAAAGCAGGGCCTTGTTTTGATGCCTAGTGGTGCACCTCCCACCAAAAGTAATAAATATTCAAAGAAGCTGGACTTCGCAGCTGCGGTTAAACCACTTACAGACGAAGAATCTGACAGGTTAAGTCGCGCAGCTTTCAATCGAATTTTAAATGCTGAAAAAGCCATTGCTAAGAGAGGCGCTGCAGGTATGCGAACAAAAATTCTAACTTCCTTAGCTACTCAATTTAGAGGTGATTTTGCTACAGATTTGAAGAATCATATTTTAGAAAACCCACGTAGTCGCTTAGAATTAGCTTTCAGTTGGATTTATCAAGAGTATTCTTCTCATAAAGGATTTGAAAGTTCTACGGAAAGACCTGTCGAGTTTTATGAAGAGACAATAGACAAACTTGTAGGGGGGATATTGAAAACTGACGATCCAAATCGACTTGCGTTTAGTCGTTTTTTTATCGAACCTCCTTTTATTACTGCAAATATGGCAGAATGTCTTAGGGATATATGTACTGATGAAACAGTTACAGAAATTGGGATTCAGCTAACTAAAAGCATGACTATCAGAAGACCAACAAAAAAATTGTTGTTTTTAGGAGTAATATGTGATCTCACTCTTCATGAAAAAGTTCATATTCGCTCCAAAGCTGTATCTGCAGCTGTTGAAGTCTACGAAAATGGGAGCATGAGACCATTCATTGAAGCTTATGCATTAAGAAGTTTAAAGTTTTTGCTTATTGACACTCCATCACCCTCACAATTCGTATATTTTGCTCAACCCCCTCGAGTATGGTCTGAAGACTTAACTAAATTATGTTTACAGTTATATTTGGCTCTACTCCCAATGAATCATAAGTTAATTCATGATCTTGGAACTGTTTATGTAGAGACGTCAGCTGATCTTAAACGAACGATTCTTCGAGCCTTGGAAACTCCATTTAAAGGGATGAGTATGGAATCTCCAGAGCTTCTTCGCTTTGTTGAGAGATGTCCAAAAGGGGCGGAGACAATAGTAACAAGAATAATTCACATTCTAACTGATAAAGCTCCCCCTTCTGCCGAACTTGTTTCTCGTGTTCGTGATTTATATCGGAAAAGAGTGCCTGATGTGCGTTTTCTCATTCCAATTATTAATGGACTTACCAAAGCGGAAGTTATAGCAGCATTGCCTGAACTAATAAAATTGAATCCAACTGTTGTGAAGGAAGTTTTCCATCGCCTTTTGGGAAGTAGTTCTCCTAGCCCTGTCACGCCTTCTGAACTTTTGGTCGCTCTGCATAAAATTGAACCAGACAAATGTAATTTAAAAATAGTAATTAAGGCTACTTCGTTGTGTTTGGAAGAAAAGCAAGTTTACACGCAAGTTGTTCTTGCCATGGTTCTGCAAGAGTTAATGGAGATAAATCCTCTTCCTATATTATTTATGAGGACAGTTATACAGTCTCTTACAAATCATCCTCATCTCTTAGGTTTTGTTACTAATATTTTGCAACGTCTTATTTTAAAGCAAGTTTGGAATGAAAGGAGAATATGGGAAGGTTTCATTAAATGCTGCCAACGTACTAAGCCACAATCATTTCAAGTACTTTTGCAATTACCTGGTCCACAATTACAAGAAGCTCTTGATTCTTGCCCTGATTTACGTGACCCGCTATGCCACTTTGTGCGATCTTTCACTGATCACCAGAAAAGTCATGTTACCAAAGAAGTGCGAGCAGTTCTCGAAGGTTTCAGAATTGAAATGGGTCAAAAAGAAGAGTCAGATTCAATTTCAGATAAGAATTCTGACGATGATGAATCAGCAGGCGAGCCCATGCCACCTGGAGAGGAACTTATGCCACCTATAGATGACCTTATGCCACCTGGAGATGAACTTTTGTCACCTGGAGAGATTTTGTCTCCTGGAGAAATTATGTCTCCTGAAGAGGAGCTTATGCCACCTGGTGAGGAGCTTATGCCGCCTGGAGAGGAGCTTATGCCACCTGGAGAGGAACTTATGCCACCTGGAGAGGAGCACATATAGTTAATTTTCATTAATTCAAATTGTTCTGTAAATATATTCCATTATCTGTATTATAGTGAAGTCATAATGCTTATATTTAATTTAAAACTTAGCAGATCTGAAATTATATAAATATTTATTAAGATTAATATTTCATCATACAAAATTCATTAAACTGGGTATTTTTCGTATCTACTACTTAGCCATCACAATTTCGTGTTTTAATTTATCATTTTGAGTAGAATTCTCTACTTCTATGGCATTTGTTGTTTTGTGTCTTAAGATTTCTGCAATTTTTAGAAGAGTCATGTTTTCTGTCCTGTTATCTTGAAAAACTTGCCTTTTCATGGATTATAAGCCATGTTTAAGACTTAATAACTTCTTTAATTGGAATAACTGGCCCAAAAATTTCGTTTAGTTATATAAAGTTAGTAATTCATTCAATAAGCAATATTTTCAGAAACTGCCCAGAACATGAGTTCCCAAACTATGGGTCGCGGTCCACTGGTGGGTCCCGAGCAAATGTAGAGTGGGACTTGAAATGTAGGAAGGATTAGAACTTCTTTCTGCAGAACGCATCCGCAAGTTTTCTTTAACTTCCTACTGAGCTGATGCTTTCACTTACATGCAACCGTATAGATTGCCCTCTCTATTTATAATATCTGTATGTTGACGATTGTGTGCGAGACAGCAAACGCAGGCAGGGGCTGTGTTGGCGTTTGAGAGGAAAGGGTGAAACTTGGTACATGGGAACCATCCTTGCCTGTTTGAAGTTATGAAAATCTCCCTCAACTTCACTGCCTATACCTATACCTATGCAAGGCCAGATTGTTGGCTATGGCCAACATTAAAACTAAATACCGAAATAAATTGCACGTATCAAATTCGCTGTGATTAAAAGTAATTAGAATTGAAATTGATACTAAAACTGTAATGACAAAAAATGGAAAAAAATACATGCTTGCCATTGAAATAAATTGTCTGTAGATTATTTAAGAATTAAATAAAAAAATATAAATATATTTAAGTTTTTCCCCCCTTATTTGAACAGCAGTCCTCATTGATATTGGTAACACTTTTTCCATAATGACTGTTTTTGGAATGAATAATTCCGCAATTCACGACTGGGCTTTACCAATATTTATGTCCCCTTTTCTCTAAAGCAGCCAATAGGTGAGTCGCAAATTTTTAAATTTTTGTTAGAAGAGTCGGAGTCCAGTCAACTTTGGGAACCACTGGCCCATAAAATAATCATTATTAATTTAATTCAAAAAGGCATTAATTTTGATAAACTGAAACTAATTTGAACGTTTTTAATTGATAGTATTTGTAGGGTAATAAATGACTCAAAATATTCAATTTAGCCCACTTGTTCTTTTGTACATGTGATGTAATTAGTTATATCTCTATACATCTCTTAATTTGAGTTTTTTGCCTCTCATATTAATCTGCTTTATACCTCTTAATTTGAATTAGGTTTTTTCCCTCTTAATTTTATCCTAACATTGGTATTTACCATTAAGATATAAGTAATTTTTGTTGCAGTAATAATTTTACACTTTTAACCTTTTAACTATTCAGAAACATAAAATTCAATCCACATTTAATGCTGTTCTTTTCAATAAAATTGTTTTTTATTTGATAATTATTTAAGCTCGTATGCATTATGTAGTTTCCTAAACTATAATGGCAAATAACTTTACAAAAAGTGAGCCAAAGCTTCCTTTTTCAAATTTTTATGGAAAACAGTGCTGTAAAAAAATTGAAGCATTTCAAACAACTGCATTAAACTAAGCTTATTTTTAAAAAAAATTAAGATTTTATTCTTTGTTTTTCTCCCACTATATGTTACTTAGCATAATTAAAAGGGGATTAATTTTATATTTCATTTAATTTTCATAATATTCTGCTCATTGACTGGTCTAAGAGTTGAATATAAAGCTTTATAAAATATATTCATATATGCTATAATATGCCTGTAGATCTCATTGACTTTAAATTGTATTTCAAGCATCTCAAAAAGCAAATACCGCTGTGAAACAACTATTTATTTGTTATTTGCTGCTTATCTTTTTTTATAGGAAATATTTGATGTAGTATTACTGTGTATTGTAGATTTGCACTGTTTTTCTCTTTTAAAAGTACACTCTGTCATTAGTTGAAAGGGAAACATGTAGAAATATTAATACATTATGTGATAAGATGTATAAATGTAATGTTGTCATGAAATGTGTATAAAGTCATATTCATCCATTTTTAATTTTTGAATTTTTATCCATGTCTAGGGGAAAAATTGTGAACAGAAGACATATTTATCAGTTGGAACCAAGCTAAACCTGTTTATTAAGAAATAAAACTTGAGATTACCTGCAACAAAATAAAAGGTAATGGGGGGGCACCATCTCTTTCTTGATTGTGAGAAAATGTTGATGCTTGATTCTGAGTTTAGTAAAATAAGTTGTTGGGTTGTTTTACTTAAAATTGTTACATGGGTGCTTTTAATTGTTCCATCAAATTTATATTAAGAATTGAATCAAGAATTCATCACAATATTATATTTTTTATGCAGAAAAGATATTTTACTTTGTCTTAATCACATTCAAAATTAATTGGTGGGAAGATTCTGTACAATATCTCATCTGAATTATTATTTGATAAACATATGTGTTTTTGTCTAGAAAAATATAATTTGCTAAATGCCGTGTTTATGAAAGATCATATTATATATTTTCTCTATTTGTAATATTTTGATTGTTTTATTAATGCAGTAATTGAAAGTTATTGGTGTTACTTTGCAGTTTTTATTTTTTTAAAAATGAGTCAAATGATGAAATTTTATTAATTAATTTTCATTTCATATGATTATTTTGTTTGCTGTATTGTATATTGTAAATTTAAAAATTATTTGTTGGTATTTTTATTCAAGTATTTTTAATGATCACTTGTAATCCTTAACAGATGTCTTATAATATTAAGGGGGAAGAGTTAAAAAAAAAGTTAAGAATTACAAATGGGACATTCGATTTAAATATGAAGAATAGCATAATGAACCTGACATCTGTTGCACATAAAAAGTTCCTAGAAATCTTCCTTCATCGAAGCTTTGATACATTTTGTTATTAAACTTCCATATATTATTAATGTTCTTTAAGTTGAATCTATTCTATCTTTGCATTTCTAGAGACATTGTTTGTATTGGAGGAATAATCATTATGTAATGGCTCAACATTATTATTATTATTTATTTATTTTAGTTTTGAATGGTTTCATATGTTATTAGAAATTACATGTTTTATTTATTTCTTCCTGAATTTCATCATTTGCCTCATTATTGTACATATTGATGCCTTAAAAAAATCACTTCAGCATTTGTATGTTTTAGTTTGTATATAATTATATATTTGGGAATTACTTGCACATATAATTTGTTAATTACAATGAAATTCATACATCATAATGTTTTGTAATTATGTAAAAAATTGGAAGTTTTTAATAAATCATTCTACCATTAAATGTATTTGGCTATTTGCTCCTTTTTAAAACCTGACAGAAATACATTTACATCTGTACTCATATATATACATACAAAATAATTTATTGAAAGATGTTGATACTTCATTGGATTTTACAAATTCTCAAGTAATATATCTGTTATTCTTTGTGTACATAGAATGTACTTTTATGCAAGTGTTCAGAATTCTGAAAGGAATTTTATTTTGTTGGAATATTTCCATCTTATTAATAATGATTGATTAGCATTTCATATTAATACGAATTTTATTAAATAACCAATTGCAATTTTCAAGTCTGTGATATATTTAGTTTGAATAAAATCCAATATTAATGCATTTCAGCCAAAATTACTATGCATTAGTGTACGTAAATTTTGATTATATAATGTGGAAATGCCCAAAGTAGCTTACTTTTTTCATAAATCATTCTACCATTAATGAATATAACAACATTTTTTTCGTCTCATCTATATATGTAATGATATTTTAAACTCTTAATTTACATCCAAATTAATTTCTTAACTTAATATGATTACAATCAATGAAGCTGCAACGTTAGTTTTGAAAGTTTATTTGTTGTTAATGTAGCACATTTTATGGCTAAAAAATTTTTGCACCACTATTTTAAATTTTGCAGTGGGTCAGTTAATTTTGTAGTGGAATGTAGTTTCCCACTTTCAGTTCTGAACTTAAGAGAGGATATATATGTAATGATATCTTAAACTTTGATTTCAATTCTAATTAATTTCCAAAGTTTCAGCTTAATTTAGTCTATGGTAACTTCATTCTGAAAATATTCTCTTATTTCCTGATCCATTCCACTTATTCTAGTTCATTAATTTACCAGAAGCTTTGTAAAATTGTTGAATCAGCTAAAGGCAACTATTTCCCACACTCCAAATGAGAGGATGAAAATTATCGAACCAAGCACATTCCTTTAAAAGATCCCTGTGTTTCCCTTGCCTAAGAAATTGTGTGAGAAAAAAAAAATTAAAACACTTATGTACCTGTAGCAATCTGAAATTTTTTTTTAATCAAACATTTTAAATGTACATATGCAAGTTATCTTGATTATTTGAGTTAACAAATTGTTAACGTTAATTCAGAAAAATAGTCTTTTGTATATTACAACGATATGATGAAGTTTACCGTATTTGATGTATGCTGTGACTTTTTTTACCGTTACTGATTCGATTCCTCCTGTGTGATTGCAAATAAGATAATGTAACGTTTTTAAAAACGTACATTTGATTTTGACTAGATTTTTAGCGTTAAATAATTAACGCTATTTGTTGAAGTAATTAATGAATTCTTCAAACATCAGGAGGGAAAATCAACCGACATTTATATGTAATATATATCGATTCAAAAACCGTATCGTATCGATAACTATCATTTTATGGATTTAGAATTTAAAATGAAATCACTTCTAACTTTCTTATTATTCATATTATGCGGAAAAATGACATAAATAATCTTCAAAAAGTAAATTTCATAAAAGGCTATGTAAATAATGGTTTTCTGTAGTAGGATAATAACGTTTTAGATTAGATATGATAGCCGTATTCTTTTTTTCTTTCTTTGATGAGTTAATAATTCAACAGATTATTCTCCCTTTTCGAACCAATTAAGAAAGAGTATATAATTTTGAACTACACATATTTCTTATTTTAAGAATAATTACATCTGGCAATATGGAATAAACTTTTGGCTTTATTATTATTATTATTCAAGGAATTTGGAATCTTTTATATTATTTTATTCTATCATTTCATTGCGAATTTTAAAAAAAGAATAGAATTTTAAAGACTCAATATTTTTATGGGTTTCGACTTATTACTATACAAACATCTGTATTTTTAAAAATTAGATAAATTTTAAGCGATAAACAAAAATACTAGACATCATTATTGTTTTAGACTGCTTTTCAATTTGTGGATTGAATATGAAATGAATATATCTGATCATTGCACATAAATTTAATTTTGTGAAGTCTGAAGATATTGATATGCACTCGTAAATTACGAAATTATTTTAAAAGTTAATATTATTTCTCTCTAAATAAGAAATAAATTCGGAATTTATCTGGTTCCAGCCAGTGAATATAAATGGTTTTATGTATGTTTCTTAGATTTATTTGAAATCATTCATATAAAAATGGCAAAAAGTCGCGCTAAGATCCCCTTTGTTAAAGTTTGATTTACATTTATCGCCTACGGTCGAAGAAACAACAAATATTTTTATGAAAACCATCAAGAAAATGTATAGTTTTTTTTTATTATCTCCATGTTATAAAGGCTTAAGTTTTGTCTCTATCGGTCGCTGTCTATTATTTTTTTTCTTTCTTTTTTTTTAAAAAATAATACTGAGTCTGTGTTTGATTTACATGACTTTTAAAAATTAAATAAAATGATTATAAATAATAAAAAAAGAACAATTGTTTTTTAAAGGCCATTTCTTAAACGACTGAGAACCCAAACGTATACATTTATACAGGAAGAAAATATTTTCGAACTTATCATTTGACCTTTGGAAGTTATTTCTGATACTTTCTATTTGGTTATTTTTACTTCTAAAATGTTCACAAATTAATAATAATATTTAGATAAATTATAGAATTTCTCTGCTATTTAATTGAGATAAGATTATGATTTTTTAAATGTATTTCGAGGTATGTGAACGTGATAATTTCGCTTAAAAAATAATGAGGTACGTATATTATAAAACCAGTTGCTACATTTCGTGTAATTTAACATTTTAATTATTTTGCTTTTTTATTATCTAATACAATTACTTTTTTATTATCTAATGAGCTTCCCATTTTAGGAATATTCTCTTAACTAAAACAGTATAGAATCCATGGAATATTTGAGGTGTTAATGGATTATGTGTCATTTTGTATAGAACCGTAGCAATTTTGAGTAATTTAGTTTCATTTTATAAATTTGAAAATATCCCTTTTTTCCTCGTCTCTTTATCCCTTTCGTCACTGTGGCCGTCCGACGAAGGGACAAGTCGATTAAAGGGATATGTTAATAATTTATTCCGATGGGATTTCAAATTCAAGGACATTTAAAAATTTGAATTAAAAAGCTGAAAATGTAATTAAATTATTGCTTAAAATATCAATTAATATTTTAATTTTTTCTTATAATATCAATTAGTATATTGCTTATATTATCAATTATATGAACTAATATATTGCTTATAATATCAAGTATATCAATTATTATATTAATTATAATGTCAATTATATCAATTAGTATATTGCTCATAAAATCAATTAGTATATTGCTTATATTATCAATTATATGAATTAATATATTGCTTATATTATCAATTATATGAATTAATATATTGCTTATAACATCAAGTATATCAATTAGTATATTGCTTATAATGTCAATTATATCAATTAGTGTGGCTTATTATCAATTAATATATGTTTAATTGTTATAATAAATAGTCATTTAATAACCATTAAGATTAACCTTGATGATAACATTTGATTTTCTTCCAAGTATCAAATGCCTAAAAAAAACGGTTATAAGGTATTTGAAATTCATCTTCAGAATAATTAGACTTACGACAACAAATATTTGATGAAAGGTAGAACGAACCAATCAGGTTAGACTTTTTAGAAACTAGACACTACTATAAACAAATGATTCAATACAAACCTGTTTTTGTTGTTGTTATTACTATTATTAGTGGCACTTGCCATGGTACATGCGACTTCATTTTTTATCTTCTTTTACGCAGGTTAAAAGCTAAAACATTTATGGAATTTTAAAGGCGATGAATAGATGTGTAGTATATGCATCGATTTTTTATTTCTTGATTTAATAGTTTTCCGGATTTCAAAAGAATTAAATTGAAACAATTTCAAAATAAAAATCCTTTACACGCACGCACACACACACACGCTCAGTTCTGAAGAATTCACATTTTTCCGAGAACGCAAGTATGTAGATACTTTTTCTACTTAAATTATAAATACAATTGTGTTGAAAGATTAATGAAACATTTAAACTGACACTTTTCTAAAATATTATTTTAGTAAAATCATTTCAGATAACTAAATATATCATTTCGAACTTTACGAAATCTTTTTTGAAATTCACTTAAATCTATATATTTTTATAAATATTAATGATCTTAATTTGCTAATTTTTATATAGTCAGGAATAATAAGTTGAAATCTTTCTAACGCTATACATTTTGTGAACGTAATAAACAGAGAATAAATAATTAAATTTATTAGGAAAATTCTTGTCAAATTCTGACAAAGTTTGTAAAACCAAAAAAAAAAAAAAAAAAAAAAAAAAAAAATAGAATTTATTCCAGTTGTGACATTAAATATACTTACGGTAAAGTTTGAAATATCGTGTTTCATTTTTAATTTAATTCGATATTTTTTTCACACTTCATTAGTTCACATTGTAAATAATAGATGGCGTTGCTAAGATTGATTCTTGACAATACATATTATCTTTGAATTTGCTTCAAATCAGGTATTAATAAACAAACAAGGGAATAAATGAGAAAAAGTTATTTTGAAATAAAGTACCTACTATTTAATAATTAAATATATTTATTTATTTATAGTATAAAACTTGTAGCTTTCATAATATGGACTCAGATATTGTTTCTTTGACACAAATGTATGTAAAAACAGGACAATTTATTGCTATTTATGGGTATTCGAAGTGAAAATAGATCCAATGAGCCATCGATTTCACCAGGTTTTCATCCACTGTAGGCCTGTAGGCTAGCAAGAAAAATATTGAAAATTAGTATACAAAAAATAAAGTATAATATATTACTTTCAACAAGTGTATATCATCTTGACATTTGAAAATTTTCAAAAAACAATTAATATTGATATTCAAGGTTTCGCTATGAATGCTTCAAAAACATTTTTCACTTTGCTACTTAAATCTTTTCAAAAATTATTTTGTATATTGAAATTATTTAGAACAATATTGCTTAAGAAAAGGTTTGGCAATTCTTTTCATTTTAATAGTCAGAATATTGGGAACTTAAATTATGTATTCATGTATTATTTTTCGGATAATCTCTCAGAGGGTTCTTATAAATGAAAATTCATGTTTTTAATTAAACTAAATTAGCAGTTTTTTTTGTTGTTAAGTTTGATATTTAGGAAAAATTGACTTAGGTTCAAATTTTTAAAATCTATTGAACGGATTGATTTAAAATAATTAAGGTAAACTTCAGAGATTTGACCCCATTTTAATTATGTTTCTAATTTTTCGCAGATATTTTGTTATCGCCAAGTAATAAAACATTAAATATTTAAGAATGAGAAATGCACTCCATTTACATAGATTATATTTAAGAAGAAAGTAAATATATTATTTCATGAACTAGCCTAAAGTTAATGCTTCCTTGGAAATCTATAAAGAAAAATTTGACTTTAGGATAGGGAGATTTGGCCCTAGATTGATAATCTGAATAAATAGAAATGAGATAGATTAAATAATCATAATAGAAATTTTATTCATTAAATAAACAAGATAATTTAAAAATAATTATTCCTATCTGGGACTAAACTACTAACACATTAGCAATTACGTCAAAAATCAGGTCAAAGGGTTGTTGGTGTAACCATAAAGATTCAATTTACGGGTTGTCATATTGGCAACAAATCCATCGCACCAGAAAATTGATTTCAACCATATCTTGTACTTCAAGAAGCTTAGCTTTTATTTTTATGAAGCTTTTTTTGGTAAATTTAAGTTCTCCTAAATAGATAGCCATCCCTACAATTTTAAGATTTCTGTGCAACCGAAAAACTAAATCAATTATAACTTAGATAATGCACTTCATCATTTATTAAATTAAAGATCGCAATTTGTTGAAAATCTATAAATATATCAATTAATAATCAATTCTAAAGTTAAAACCTTTATAAGAATGTAAAGTCGAAATTTTACTTTAGAAAACACAAGACATTCACCATCGCTATGAATTTTCAGAGTGAAAAGAAAATTTTTACAATATACCATTTAACCAAAGGCCAAACAGAGATTGTAAAGGGTCGACACATTACAAATTACGTCAGCAGTCAAGTCACAGGATAGTTAATGCTCATGCAAATGCAGATAGAAAAATTATTAATTGTCTCACATTTTGAGAAACTTATCTGCAGGTCAAGTCACTTTAATTCTCCAAATTCGTATGACGGATCCTAATATGCTGACATATTAGAACCCGCATATTAGGATTAAAAGCAGTTTAGAATATTCAAACTAATTTTTGTTTATGAAAAATAAATTGTATTGCCTACTTAAAATGTCTTATTCTGTTGGTCTACATGCTTAAAAAGGCTCATATAGTACTAAAAAACAATTGGAACAACGTTTTACAAATCATATTTCCTGTTTAAAATGTCTTATGCTGCTGGTCTGTATACTTAAAAGGGATCATACAGCACTAAAAGGTAAAATTGGAACAACGTTTTATAAATCATATTTTCTGTTTAAAATGTCTGATGCCGTTGGTCAGTTTACTTAAAAGGGATCATACATCTCTAAAAGGTAAAGTTGGAGCAAAGTTTTTTCAAATCATATTTCCTGTTTAAAATATCTTATACTCTTTGTCTGCATACTTAAATGGGCTCATACAGCACTGAAAGGTAAAGTTGAAACAAAGTTTTTCAAATCATATTTCCTGTTTAAAAGGTCTTATACTCTTTGTCTGCATACGTAAATAGGCTCATACAGAACTAAAAGGTAAAGTTGGAACAACGTTTTACAAATCAGATTTCCTGTTTAAAATATCTTATGATGCTGGTCTGTATACTTAAAAGGGCTCATAAACCACTAAAAGGTAAAGTTGGAACAAAGTTTCACAAACCATATTTCCTGTTTAAAATGCCTTATACTCCTTCTTTGTATTTAAATGGGCTCATACAGCGAAAAAAAATAGCAAAGTTTTACCATTTTCATCTCTCGCTAGAGATATATATGAGGACAACTATACGAGAAGCTAAACTACTACAATAGATGCTTAACTACGGCATTAACTACAGTGCTTTTGTATGAATGCATCGTTATTTCTGGTTTTATTTTAACAACTCGTGAAGGAATGTGATGTAAATGTAGACTTTGTTATTCATTGTTCATTTAAGTCTGATTTGTTATGGTTATATGATTTTTTTGCTTTTCAGAATGAGCTGTAATTTATTACATATGTGACAAAAAAGTAACATTTCTTATAGTATAATTAGATTTTATTTGTGAGTAGCAAAAGTTACAGCTGTCATATTATACTGAGCATTAGATATTATTTTATGTAATAAATATGCTTTATTGGGTTTTAGAGCATCCAATAAATAACAATACTCAACAAATTTTTTTCCTCAAGTATGAAAACAATAGTTCCTTACTAATTTTGAGGCATAAAAACGATAGTAAAAATTGGCAATTTGCTCTTTTTTAAATATACGAAATTAGTCGACTTAATAAATTCCCTTAAAACATTTGTGAAATATATGGGAATATGTAAATTTATATAATTTACAAAGTTTAATAATTTGAAAATCATTTGACAAGTTTTATAGAAAGATATGTATTAAAAATATGTATCATTTATTGAATATGCGTGAAATAAGTAAACACATATTGCTTACACATGAAATATTTGAAAAAAAGTAAGCATTAGAAATATCTTTCTACATATCAATTTTTAAAAAACCTTTATTAATACCATCGAGTAAACCTTAACTGTTAGTAGTATTTACTCAATAGTTTGACTGTCGATACTTTTTCTTACCTTAGATCTTTAAAAAAAACAGCTGTAAGTATAGTTTTAGGTAAAAAAATAATTGATTTTGGATTTTAGGTAGATATTATATTTTTTAGGGCTGTAATTCTTCGTAAGTGTGTTAATTTGATTATAATTTCTACTATATATATGAAGAATTGGCGTCGAAAGTTCAAAAATATCCCATCTTTTAGTGAAAAAGTCACATCATCCTTATTTCGGATTCAGAATTGGAGATCTAGAGCAGTCCGAGGCCCTACAAAGGGTAATTCTCGCTCAATAAAACTTTCCGTGCTTCAGTGGTGCAAAAAAAGAAGGAAAAAACCCCCATTCTAATGCTATTTGCTATTTCTCTTATTTGTGGGAACAAAGTAATCATGGAAATGATTGCTATTTCTGCAAGGTAGAACTCTTCGTGAAGGAATCACGAGGGAATGAAGTGAACCTGGATACATCATTTGCTATGCACCCAATTACCAATTATTAAAAATCTCCTATTCCAGGAATTCCAAACAATTTTTCTTTGATCCAAAAGAAGACCAAAAATGAGTTTCGTATCATGTTTTGCAGTCTTCTGCATTTAATTATGAATACAATTATGATGTAATGATGTATTACACATCCTATATCCAGAAAAATTGAATTTGTTAGATACCTAGAGCTATTCAAGACTTAGGTAGTGTAAATTCCATCGGGAAATTTAAGTTCTTTAAAGATGCTAATTTCGGTTGTATTCTCCGGCAACACAAAAAATATGGAATGTTTTCGTGTGTATCAGGAAATGGGGTGGGATCATAAGAAATTAATGATGCATTTTATCTACAAACAGAAATCTTAACTGCTCTGTATCTTTAAAAATGTACTTCCGGCAATATCATTAAAAAAATTTTCTTGAGAACAGGGGCCAAGTTAACTTATGATCTTGGTGAATGTTTCCACCAGGATTTTATAAAATTAGTAGTTGTTGTGTGGTTTATTAGCGCAAAAGGTGTATTTGATTATAAGGCGCCAATCAAAAGGTAAAATCATAAAAATAGAGAAAAAAATGTTCGGAAAGCTGCTCTGCCACAATTGCAAGCTATAGTTAGACTTCAAGATTATACATTATCTATAACCAAAACGTCTCAATAATATGGAGTAAGTAAGTACATGCATTTGCTAACGTGTTATTTCAGATTAAAAATAACACATTGTACATTTTTAGGAATGAAAGCCATTTTCAATTTTTTATATTATATTTTTATGTAGAAAAAATATTAGTTATACTATAAAATTTAATCGAAATTATTTATCATGTATAATTCAAGGTAATTCATCTATAGTTCTTTAGAAACCATTCTCAAATCCTACGGAATAAAAATTCAAATTTCTCAGTTTATTATATATAAATACGGTCACATTTTTTAATCTTCTCTTAAACAGAACTTTTCAACTTAAAAAAATGAATATATTTATTCGCGAAAGTTAAACAATAAAAGTGACAAATATCTCGTTTTGACACTCGAATAAAAACAGTACACGCATAAAAGTGTTTTCTTTATCATTTAATACCTCTTGATTATGGATGATTCCAGTTTTTAATGATCTCTTTATTTCAGGATGATTCTTAAGAACCCCAGCAAGGGTTCATATGTCCCGATCATAAAACGAGCATAAAATTAGGAGAGTTTTTTCCCCCTTCAGAAAGTTATCACATTTCACGACAAATGTTTCTAAGAGTTAGGTGATGCACATGAAAAGAGCTGTTATTTCCTCGCATTCGTCTCCTTCCTACTTTTCTTTTATTTTCTTCCCAACGTGCAACAGACGAGCCAGAGATGATAAAAAAGAAAAAGAAAACAGGGAAAGAACGATGCGCAATAAATTAAGCGCGAAACAATTGAAAAAAGTCGGCGTTAATTTGCCAGCATCTTGGAAATTGTGACACTGGTAAAGACACTTGAGGAGTATGAAGATTGCGAGCATTGTCCTATCAACAATGGAAAATGAAATTTATGAGGAGCCATACACTGATGTAAGCAGCGAAACACAGACAGAAATTCTACCGAAAATTCTTCACATAATAGCTTAACTTTATTCCCCCGAACTCTAGACAGTTTGTATTAAAGCGGGAGCCTTTATGGCCGAAAAGTAACGCATTCCGTTACAGGTGGAGAGCAATTGTTTGCTTGTAAAATTGCCTCAGATGGATACTAATCAATCATTGGAATTTGTAAAAGAATTAATCGTTTTAATACCAAAATAACTTGCATTCCAGTACAGGTAGAGAGTAATTGCTAGTAAAATAGTCTCAGATGAATACGAATCGATCATTGGAATTTGTAAAAGAATCAATCATTCTAATTCACAGAAAAGTAACTCGCACTCCGTTACAGGTGGAGAGTAATTGTTTGCTTGTAAAATTGACTCAGATGGTTACAAATCAATCATTGGAGTCTGTAAAAGAATCAATAATTCCAATTCATAGAAAAATAAGTCGAATTCGGTTACAGGTAGAGAGTAATTGCTGGTAAAATAACCTCAGATAAATACAAATCGATTGTTGGAATTTGTAAAAGATTCGTTCATTCTAATTCATAGAAAAGTAACTCCTATTCCGTTACAGGTAGAGAGTAATTGTCTGCTTGTAAAATTGGCCTGGATACAAATATGTAATCCTAATTCATAAAAAAGCAACTCGCATTCCATTATAAGTATAGAGTAATTGCTTCTAAAATTGCCTTAAATTGATACAAATCAATCATTCTAATTCATAGAAAAGTGACTCACATTCCATTACAGGTAGAAAGCAATTGCTTGCTTGTAATATTGCCTCGGATTCAATTTAATCATTCTAATTCATAATAAAGTAACTCGCATTCCATTAAAGGTAGAGAGTAGTTGTTTGCTAGAAAAATTGCCTTAGATTGATACATATCAGTCATTGGAATTTGTAACTGAATCAATTATTCTAATTCATAGAAATTTTATTTATTCTATTTCGGAAAATTTATTCTATTCCGTACTATTATTCATTGCACTAAAGTGATTGGAAAGACATTAATTTAGTATAGGGAGGGGGGGTATAGCCTGGTTAGTAGAGCGTTGGACTCGTGCTCCTAAGGTCACGAGTTCGAAACTCACCGGCCAAAAAATTCACCGAGTGTTCAACGGCAGGCGTTCGTTAAATCTATTCGTGGTCACAAAGCCCTACATGTCGAGAGTAATACCACTGGGGGTACCGGGCCAGAGGTGATCGTTCTGTGTTCCAGGTCTAAATTACGATCTGAGATAAGTGAATAAATATGCATGAATGAAGTCCGCCCTCTAAAAAAGGGTTGCGACGTGTGTGTAGCTAAGTCCTATTCTTGGCCCTAGATGGCGCTACGTGTAAAACAAGAGACGTATATCTCCGACTCAAAATCGGCTGATGTATCAGCGGGGCTTGTCCATGGCAAGTGCCATAATTAACAACAACACAAGATTTTGGGAAAATCTCTTCAATTTTGCATCGATCATGGTCCTTAGAACCCAAAACCATAACCGTTTGAAAGATTTGTGTGTGTGCGCGCGTGCGTATAACGCCTAGTCTACATTATTTTATGAACAGAATAAGTGGAAAAAATTTGCTTGAATTTTAACTGGAATGGAATATGTTGTTAGAAATGTAAATATCTCTGATGAGTTTGTGAGCAGCCATTTGGCTAAAAAAAAGTGGAAATGGTGGCGGGTGAAATTTCCATTTCGATATAATAATCTTATTATTGAAAGTAGAAAAATAAATTCAATGAGTGCCTCATTAAGACAAACAATTTTGTATTTAAAGCTTTTCGAGTTGCAATATCTTAGAAATTAGGGGCTGAAAAGGGATTTTCATTCCCTAATTTTGACTGTTTCTAACATCATTAATAAATGTTGACAATAGAATGAGATTGTCCTTTTAAGAAACCAAAGCTGCCAGAGTGTCGCATTTCATTCCGATGTATCAATTAAAGCAGAATAACTTGTTACTTGTTTAGAAAAAAATAATGTTTAAAAAATTAAGTCTATTACTAATTAGCTCAACCAAGAAATTTTTTATTTTAGTTACTTTTTATTAAATAATTACAATCAATATACATAATTTATCGAAAAACTATTGATTTTCCCAAGAATTGAACTCGCATTTTTAACCTTCACGTAAAAAAAAAACTGAAATACTTGCAATTTGCCGATTGATCTACTGCCAGTTGATTTCAATTTTCATTACAAACTGCCTAAACTCTATTTAAAGTATTAAAAATTCATTAAATTTAATTAATGAATTAATACTTGAAAAACTGTATTAACATCGTCATCCACTACACAAGTTTAAAAAATGTATTTGAACTTGAGTGGATGAGTAAAAAGTATTTTATTAAAGATTGAAAACCTGTTCCTTTCAATTTTCATTACAAACTGCTAAAACTCTTTTTAAAGTAATAAAATTCTAATCTAATTTAATTAATTCATTAATTTTTTTAAAAAATATATTAATATTAAGTATTATCCATTACAAGTTTTAAAAAATGTATTTGAACTTGAGTGGATGAATAAAAAGTATTTTATTAAAGATTGAAAGCCTGTTGCTTTCAATTTTCACTACAAGTTGCTAAAACTCTACTTAAAGTAATAAAACCTAATTTTATTTAATTAATTCATTAATTTTTGAAAAAAATTTATTAATATTAAGTATTATCCACTACAAGTTTTTAAAAATGTATTTGAACTTAAGTGGATGAATAAAAGGTATTTTATTTAATAAATAAAAATATTGCTGAAAAAGAAACTATTTTATTCATTTTTTGTTCTTCTGTTTATTTCCTCTTTTCTTATTTTGTAAATAATATTTTTTTATATGTTTTGAATTTGCAAATTTCTAATTTTTTCCCATAATAAAAATTGTGTTATTATTTCAAAATTAAACTATTAGACATAAATTTCGCATTATTTGTGATAAGCATTAACGACTCTGATGGGTTCATTGTAAAAAAATAGTCAGTAGCCAAATTACTTATGCATCAAATGCTGTTTATCTCTTACTAACAACAAAGAAATACTTCAATTGTTGCTTATCGATAATACTTTTTATCGTAAATTGTAATCTGTTTAGTCCATTGTATTTTTAGATAATTCAGTAATCTATTGTGTTGATCACCTCAACTTCATTACCGTATTTCTTATGTAATACTGTTATAAATTTTAACAGTAGAGTTTCCGTTATTCATCAGAAATGGGGAATGCTTATATCAGATGGTTGAGAAAAAAAATAGAAATAGTACATTTTATTCAAAATACCTTAAATAATATTAGCAGTACACTTCAGCTCATTTCATTTCAAGATTAAAATATGAATAACAGAGCCAAAGAAAGCAAAAAATCTAACTTATATATATATATATATATATATATATATAAGACAGTTTGATCTGTTTTTATCTCATTTTCGTTTCACTAAATTGGGAGAATACTTAATATAAAATTTAATTCTTCCATTGAAGCAAGAATGATTTTCCTTTTAATGGGTTTTAAAGAAAAACAAGTGAAATCCTGATTGATAAAAATAAAAACCACAAAAAAGAGAAAGAACAAAGGTCAAAAAAAATTAAAGAAGCAATTAATGTGCTTATTATTAGAACGGTCTCATCGAATTTGAGTTTTCAGTATGCTAACTTCATATCTTTCTGTCACGTAGACATATAACACTGAAGTTTTAAAAATAGCACAACAAACATCCACCTAACAATCGGATCAATTAACGAGAATAAAAAAAATAAAGAATAGTGTACTTAATTTTTCATTTTTAATTCATTCAGATTCAATATCGATTGCATCATAATATTGAATAACAAGACTCTATTCTAAGCAGCAAAATCGAAGATAAATGATTTTCAAAAACTCTCATATATATATAAAAAATATTTTTTAGTGAGAGTTTTCTCTTCAAGTTTTTATTTGAAAAGATTTGAAATCAGTTTCAGCAAGTAGCGGTTCGAATGCAAAAACATCTGCCGTGAATTTGCATGAGTCACTATCATCTCTTCTCAATGTTGCTGCTTTATAATAAAAACAAAAGCGGAATAAAATATCTGTTTATAAATAAATAAGAATGTTCGAATAGCTTATCGTTTGTCGTTACTAATTTTAGCTTAAATAAAAGCTACTTTAATAATGTACAGCAAAAAAGAGTAGTACTTTTACAGATTTAAAATTATTTCATTACTTATATTGATTTTACATTTTAATCATTTTATCAATTGATAAACGAAGAAGTTGACAAACATAAACGAAATATAACTGATCTTAAACAGAATCTGCACTACAGATGCATGTGGATTTCGTTATAAATTATCATTCGGGCACACTTTTTATCAATAAACAAGGATCCTTGTTAACAAGCATAAAAGTGATTTGTTGATAGATTTTAGATAAAAATAATTCTGATACGTTTTCTGAACTTCTGGCACAATCTAGAAACTTTGACTTTTTTGTTACGCTAAATGCGTACTTGTCTTAAAAGCAGTAGCAAAACGTGATAAATGTATTCATGTGTATTTGATTTTGAAAATCTTTTATATTTATTTGAGTATGAAATAATCCGCAAGATGTTTCAAAAAGTTGTTTATGAACTTTAAGGTAAGGTTTAGGTATAGAAAAAAAGTCATTTTTGCATTAAAACATGGAGTCAGAAAAGGAAGCCACCAAAGAGGACTCATGCTAGTAAATTAAATAAAAGGAAATAGTAATTATAAAATGCAACAGCCCCCATTTAATGAAATATAACTTTATATTACCACAGCAATCTTTTGCATGAGTAGCAACTATACAATTCCTAAATAGCATCCCAAATTTAAAAAAATGGCAAATACAGCGCAATATCAGCAACAGATAAGGGAGTACTTAAAGTAAGTGTTCAAAGGATTTTTATGCAGAAGTAATGCTTTGCATGTTATTTTACAAGTAACAGGGCTTTTTTCCATTTTAAATTTGTATTTCCTTATAGATATAATGTACATTTTATATTATGTATCCATTTCTTTCAGTTAATTCACTGATAATGGACCCCTTAGAGAGCTTCTCTCAACTTCGTTTCACATCACATGTTCTATTATACAAATCATAAATTTCTGTATGCTTAAGTGAGATTTTAGGTTTGTAAACGACGTTTCAGGACACCGATTGAAGCTTAACAAAGACTAACAAAACATTCATTTTCACTTTTTCATTTTATATTTAAAATAATAATTTTTTATAAAAACTATTTTAATATACTTAGATAATACACTTTTAATAAAACATTTAAATTAGTTACATATGAAATATTTTTTAATTATCACTATTCTATTTGGGCATTAAAAGAATGCTTGATCTTTATATGATGTTATAATGGATAAGGGTTTTTATTGTGTTTGAATTATAGTTTTGAATAATGAAACTGTGCTAAATGTTTGTCTTTGTTCAGTTATTTTTTAAAATATTTTTGAATTTTTAGATATTTATTCACATTTTATTTCAGATATGTGATTTTGAATACAGAATAAAAAATAAAAGCTTAAATCCTGTTGAAAGATATGATTGCCAAATTATTTGATATACTAATACGGAAGAAAAGGCATTCTTTATTGTAGTCATTTACTCATTATTCAGTTACTCAAACGATTTCCAAGATATTTATAACGATAAATTTTATCTGTCATCATAGAATGTTCGTTTTTTAATAATTACGATAAATATTTGCATTATATCAGCTGCTTTATTTTTCGGCTGTATCCACGTATTATTTCACAAAATAAAAAAAAATGTTTATTATTGTAAAAGAAAAATGTCAATAGAGAGAAACACTTTATTTTTTATTGTTCTTAGTGGATATTTAATAGATTGTTCTTTTTTTATAATATTTTTTGAATTTAATCTGCCAAACAAAAAATATATTCAAAATATCATAGATTTATGTTATTTACATGAACTGTATTTTGCAGAATATTTATCTTTATTTAATAGGCTAACTATAAAGGTATATACTTAATATTTACTTATTAAAAACATTTTCCATTTGGCATGATTAAGATGCTATTGCAGGATTTGTATTTAATTTGCAATCAAACTTTAGTAAATGAATAAGGATTCAAAATATAAACAGCGTGAAGGAGAGAATAAACTATTTTGCTGTAGAGCAATCTAAATATCCTTCGTCAGCAATAATAAATCTGTCTTCTATGGTTTGCACTGGCGCCTGGAAAGTAATTTCCAAGCTTAAATTATATCATTAGTACCACGACAGGAAATGCGAATCTCCAGCAGTTTCTCATCGCAGTTTCATAGATATGGTGTCGAAATATTTATCACAGGGAAACTTAAGGGTCAAACGTATTTGCCCTTCAGTGCAAATAGAACAACAAATACAAACTTTGACTCCTAATTCATCCACATGGCTTAGTTCTAAACAAAGTCTTTGACTGATAAAAACAATCTGAAATCTACGCGAAATGTACTCGTTAGTGTATTGGTTATTTTGTGCAGCGTATAATTGAAAACCTGATAGACCATGTGAGCTGTAATAGGAATTTTCAAATTAGCTATTGTTCAAGAAGGTCTTGTAATTTTCTTTTTTATGGATTCTAAAAAATTAAATAAAAATTTCTTTAATCCATATTGAAGATACGATGTTACAAATGCTGTTTTACAAACTTCGACTGATGCATTTCGCTTATTTTAGACATTAGGGCTCTTTTTAGGAATACTTCTTTAAATTATACGAGGCAACATGAAATTTTTGATGCTTATAAACTGTTTGTTTGAGCACGAAAAAATATTTTTTATAACTTTTTTGTTTATATAACTAACTTACAATGTATCAAGATTCAAAATGTAAATGTCATACAGGTGAGAGGAAAATGCGGTAAATTATTGGGCTGATGCATAATTAACAGGTATTTTTAAGCGATATTATCAGATGTTTTTGAACAATACTATGAAAAAGGAAATAAAAATTCTACAATGATATTTTTAAATGATTATTCCGGAACGCAATCACCATATACATTAATAACCGAACGATGATTGATGATTGAATGGTCCACATTGAAGTTGTCGGCCAACATTCAAGTTGTCAAGCTTTTGTCTCCTTCCACAGATGCCAAAAGAGCCTGGCCGTTGAAATACGATGGTCGATCTCTTTTTGGCTCATATTCCAAGCTATTGCTGCCATATTTGAAAAAGGGCAAACTATTTCCTGCATCTACTTTCTCTGATTATGGCTTCACCGTTAGTTTGTTGAGATCGTGAAATGACTGAGCTGCTTTCTATTCTTTATCAAAGTGGTACAGCATAATATTACGAATACGCGTATGGTTATCGACAAGCAATTTTATAACCTAAAAGAAAATTTTCATTCATAAATTTATAAAATATTGCAAATTTTTATTAAAATATAGCCTGTCAAAAAAACGACTGTTAATCATGCACCATTCCAATAGTAATTTATGTTGTTCTGTAATAGTTGTAGACCAATTTAAATAACTTTCATCAACGATGATGAATTTGTCACTGATGGTTTACACTGGTGTTTGATTGATAACTTCCAAGTTCTAGGTGAATGATATAGTGGTTGATAATTTCCAAGTTCTAGTGAAACGATGTGATTGATAATTTCCAAGTTCTAGTGAAATGATATAGTGATTGATAATTTCCAAGTTCTAGTAAAATGATATAGTGATTGATAATTTCCAAGTTCTAGTAAAATGATATAGTGACTGATAATTTCCAAGTTCTAGATCCAAATTTTCAAATTCAAATTTGTCGTCAGTACCCCGACAAAGGCGCGAATCCTTTGCAGTAACTTATTGCAGCCTTGTAATTTTGGTACAGAAAAGACGATGTAGCTTATCGATGAGAAAAGCTAAATGTAAAACCAATGCTTGTTCCATAGTGGAAATAGAACGACAAATACAAACATTAACGTCTTATTTAATCAACACATGTAGTTCCAACCAAACTGTTTGACTGATAAAGAAAACTTGACAGACACAAATAATCTATTGTTTCCCGCGATATAATTTGAAAAACAAACAGATCACATGACGTGAAACAGAAATTTTGAAATAGGTAATGGTACATAGAATTTTCGTAATTTAGAATTGTCTTCTTTTACAAATTCTGAAAATAAAATAAAATTTATTTTTATCTATATTGGTGGTATGATGCTACAAACGCAGTTTTATTAACTTCATTCATATAACTAATACGTACCCAACCAGAATGAATTCTAACTATATGTATCCAAAAATACCGCGCTTAAACAATATACACCGATTCTGATATCTTCTTCGAAAATCTATTAAAATTTCAAGCTGACACAAATATTGCATTTGCAGTAAATATGTGATTGTAAAACTATTATCGTTAAATTTCCAATTCTAATAAAATAACAGATCGACTTCTTAAAAAAATTCACACTATGCCATTTCTTTTTCAATGGCTACTACGGACATATCTTTTTTTCCCATTCGAAAGTGACCAAAAGAATGTTCTTGGGTTACTTATTTTATACTTGGGTTATTAAAAGCGAGATTAAAAAAATCTTTTAAATTGTGAAGGAAGTCAGAATTTCGATAAGCAGACGCCGAAACAAATAATAAAAAAATGACCAGAACACCCTATACAAATATAACTCTCTATAATTTTATATTACTTTCAAGATATTTCCCAAGTACTAGAGCTCAACAGCACTATAAAATTAATATGTAACTTATTCTTGTTGTTTTAAGTCACGTGTGATGATTCACCTGGTGTTTATCCTTATAGAACTTCTTGTTTGATTGAACCAATTTCTTTATTACAGCTTCTTTATTACACAAGCATCTGGCCGCTACAAATATCTATACATTTTCGTTAATATTTTCTCTGCTATAGCAATCAATAAAAAGGAGAGTATGAAAATTTTATTCCGAATTATTTCGATAGAGAGATGGCAATTGAGCATATTTTTAGCAATTGTATAGAGATTTGTTCTGCTTTGCATTCCTATTAGCAAAAGTGTAAAATATTGCTTCATGTATTAGATTTACCTATTGAACTTGCAAGTAGTTTTTTTTTCTATTAATTTGAATGATATTTTTACAGTAGACAGCTCTAAGTAATAAATGAAGTATTTTTTTTTTTGGAAGTGAAAGAGTATTTTAGTTTTCCATTCCTTCTTTTTATTTTCACAAGTAATATTTTGAGCAATAGAAAAGTAAAAGTTTACCTAGAATAAGCTATCACATTCTCTCTCTTTCGTATGTTTTTTCAAAATTTCCTACACAGTAAATAGTAGAATAAATTTCTTACTCAGTAAGTAGTAGAATAAATTTTCTACACAGTACCGGAGTAGAATCAATTTCCTACACAGTACAATTGTAGAATAAATTTCCTACACAGTACAGTAGTAGAATAAGTTTCCTTCACAGTACAGAAGTGGCGTAAATTTCTTACACAGTACAGCAGTAGAATAAATTTCCTACACAGCTCAGAAGAAGAATAGATTAAAATTTTCCTTTAGAAATCATCCATATTTACATGAAGTTTAACCAATGATGTTTTTTCTAACCTGTCATTTTGTTAATTTTTATGCGTCAGCGAAAGTTGGATTTATATAGTCACAATTTCCTTGCATTTATCTTTATCGAAATATGATGTCTACACAGGATTTAATTTCATCTTATAAGTTTAAAAGTTCAATAATTGAGCTCACATGTGATACAAGGGAAGGAGGTAAAATGATATGAATGTGGAAGAATTTTCTGCTATTTTTCGAACAGAAGTAGTTTCTTTCACTTTTTTTTTATCTACCCTCTCGTTTTTTCATGTGAATTTAATGTATTTTCCAAATACGGAAAAGAAGGACATTAACAAAGAGTAATATTGTCCGCTTAATATATTTTTAGATGCCATCATGATATCAGAGTATTTGATAGAAAGAAAAATTATTATTATTATTATTCATTTCTGTCCTCATTTTTATAGTAATGCTTTATTGCAACGCTTTCTATGAACAATTTTCATCGCGATCCTTGATTTGCATATACAAAGTGGCATTAAAAAGTTTCGATTTATTCTGTAACCCACTACAGATTGTAGAATTGAGTCACTCGTGCATTCACAGGGAATACCAACTTCCATCAGCCAGAGTGCCAATACACTGCATCGAACGGGGTACCTTGGTACAATTTACATCTTATTACCAATTGATGCTTTTGTAACACACCACAAATAGCAGAATTGAGTTCACTCGTGCATTCACAGGGAATATCAGCTTTCATGAGCAATTGTG
>JAOUZG010041943.1:2761704-2773559 GCA_026289955.1 Argiope argentata
TTCACTCGTGCATTCACAGGGAATATCAGCTTTCATGAGCAATTGTGCCAATATACTGCATCAAATGGGGTACCTTGGTACAATTTACATCTTATGACTAGCTGGTGCTTTTGTAACACACCACAGATAGTAGAATCGAGTCACTTGTGCATTTACAGGGAATACCAGCTTTCATGAGCTAGTGTGCCAATATACATCGAACGGGGTGCATTGATACAATTTACATCTTATGACCAGCTGGTGCTTTTGTAATACAGCACAGATAGTATAATAGAGTCACTCGTGCAAAACACAGGGTTACCACCTTTCATGTGATAGTATGCCAATATACATTGAACGAGGTGCATTGGTGTAATTTACATCTAAGTATCGGCTGGTGCTTTTGTAGTGCCCCACAGATAGTACAATTGAGTCAATTGTGCATTCACAGGGAATACTAGCTTTCATGATCCAGTGTGCCAATATACATCAAACGGGGTACATTGGTACGTTATGACCAACTGGTGCTTTTGGAACACATCACAGATAGTAGAATTGAGTCACTTGTGCATTTACAAAGAATACCAGCTTTCATGAGCCAGTGGGCCAAAATACATCGAAAGGGTTGATTTGGTATAATTTACATCTTATGACCTGTTGGTGCTTTTGCGATTATATGCGTTATTACTTTCACGATCCTAACATCAGCAGAGTCTTGAACAATAAACGAACGTGAAACTTCCAGAAATGTTGCCCAGAGATGTTGCCAACAAGTTTACGGTGACGCTGCCATAAGCTATACAAGATCCATTTCATGAGAGCGAGAACATTATTGGAAGACGACGAATAAACCATCGCATTTTTCTGAAAATCTGCCACAGAGACACTGCATTTACCGTAATAAATTTACGATGACATTACTGTATATTTTGAATGGCACAACCGCTTCAACAGCAAAAAAAAAAACATCAATGGAAGGCAATGAGATATCCACTGCGAAAATCCAATTGAATTATATAAGATGCTCGCCACTCTTTGAGAGACGGATTTCCAGCATGCATTCAAGAAATGGCAAGAACAATTGAGCGGAAAGGAGGCTACTTTGAAAGTGACAGCATATCCACATAGATAAATAAAGTCGTTTCTTGACAACAAAATTAGTCTGAAAACTTTTTGATTCTCCTTCATTAATAAGAAAACACAAAAGGGAAATGAAGTACTTGTTAATGATAAATGAATGAAAATCTAATTAAGTATATTTATCTGTGAAATTTTGAAATCAAAACGATTTTCTCAATTACTTTTATTTATTCATAACGAATAATATGATTAAAATTATTTTTTGTCAATGATATCCGACCCTTCTTGGAGTCGAGATAATTTTAAAAAGTCATGTTCCAACTTAAAATACACTACCTTCCATAATATGTGTTTTTAATAATTTAATTCTTTTGCGGAAAAGAAATTGTCTGGCTTTGATTTGGAAAAAAAATGAATCTCAGATAGATATTTAATACGATTCAGAATCACTAAAACCAAATAAAAAGAACTTTAAATGAATAAAAAGGCTATTTTTAAGAGATAGAGTGCAAAGCAAATACCCAAGAATGGAATATCAATTGATTTGCGCGAAGTCTTGAGAGCTCACAACTGGCTTAAGGGGGATCTCTATGATTCCTTCACTGAAAAGAAAGGGCATTGAACCAAAAAGACCCAGAACCGGAAATCTATTCTTGTTTTTGAAAGATAAGGGGGAGGGGAAATAAGACTAAAATCAATAATACAACGAAAGACTTTTTGAAATATAATCTGTCCCATAATAATAACAGTATCTTGAATCTTGTACAAGATTTTATACAAGATATATATATATATATATATATATATATATATATATATATATATATATGTACGATACATAATCAAAAACCTATTTGAAGAAACTTTTTTTTCGTCTTTCTACTCATTTATCACGTGACATTAACTCATTAACAATAATTAAATAACATAAGTATGAAATTGTCCCAGATGAATTTTAAAATAGTTATCCTAGTCTAAAATTTTTATTGAAATCTCATTATAAAAAGCATCATTTTAAATCAAATATAGATGAATATTCATGTACCTTATTGCCACCACGGCCATTTTATTTTTGAATATTATTCTTGGATAATAGATTAGTTACGCTCTAAGATATGTTACACATGTTATGTTAAAAATAAAAATAAAAAAATAAAAAAAATTACCTAGAATAATTCTACTTTTTGTAAATAAATACTAAAATTTACTTCCTAACATGCTTTTTCATCAAAAGCTTTTTATATATTTAAATAATTACTTTTTTATTCATCATTTTATCCTTACATTAATAAAGAAATCAAATAAACATGATAATATTTTGAATTCTTTTTAAATCCCCTCCCATTAAGTGTTATCAGCTTTTCTCTAGCCGAATAATACCTTCAAACTAGATAAGCTATTTACTATTGATCTGAAGCAGTCTAGATTATTAATCTATTACGGAATATTTACTCTTCCGTAAATATTAATAATGGAATTTTACGGATAAGTCTTGAGCCCCTATGAGAAGGGAAGGAATCCCAATCAGGAAGACGCTTAAAGCACTTAAAGGCGGAATTCTGCGGATTATGCGGCTTTATTTAAAAAGACTCCTTGGATTATGTGGTGCTGCTTAATTTGTTACCCGTGAGCATCCAGACATAGAGTCAGCAGCATAGACTAAGGACGCTTCGATCACAGAGAAAGACTAATTTTTAATAAGGACTTTGCTAAGGCTCCAGCTTAATTTAATCTCGTGGATAAACACAACAAGCTGAACCCATGTGTTTATTTTATCTACTTTATGGATAACGAGTTTAATGAATCACTCAAATTAACAAAAATCTACTTTCTATATACAATATACATGCAAGAGAAAAAATAAATCTTTTCAAAATACAGACATTTTTTAGATAAATCGGTATTGTAATAATTTAATCCTGTATAATCAAATAAGAAGGCCGCGTTTAAAAACAATTTATCTATTTACATCCTTATGTACATAAAAACAACTCGTTCTCACCTAGGCTGATGTGATTGATAATATTTACATGACAGCTGTAAGTTATACATGAATAGTTCCTCGTTTGATTTCTGATAAGCAATTTCACAAGAAAAGCTAACAAGCTGTTAGCAAATCAGGCTACTACAGGGGTAGTTCAAGAAATCCATCGATCTTCATTGGATGGATCTTAACTCAGAAGCCCGAATCACACGAAGCTTCTCTCACCTCCTTCAAAACGACTATCTTCCAAAATCTCCCAGAAGACTTTAAGACATCTCAGCCTCTGTCTTAAAAGATCTCACATTGTATTTTCTGTCAAAACTTCGCATGTCGTATTCACATTGGTTCACTTGAGTTCCCCGTTACCCAGTAGTTGTTCGTAAAAAACCCCAATGGTCTCCAGACCGTGGAATGCTCGTAACGAATGACCGTGGGAATGTTTGCTAGTTATCCACCCCCATAGCTGAAACTCCACAATGAAAATAATAAAGATTTGCATCCGAAGATTTTGGCACTTTTCCTCTATTAAGATACGATTTATTTCCCTGGAACGACAATAAACACACGTGTGGCTCTCTATCTGGACTCTACTAATGGCCAAAATGATCCCATTAGGGGAGAGAATCTCCCATATGGCTGTCTGGAGGCACTTAATGCGAGGGTGTTACACAATTAATGACCCAACTGATCGGAAATGCCAATTATCAAGTGTGGGAACCAGGGAATGCTACAGAGGTCAAACAGGTGTCCAGAGCAAGAGAGATTAATCTTTACTGAGTCCAAAGGCTCAATTAACCTATTAAAATTAAAAGTTACATTTTAAGCTTTTTTTAAAATAAAGATTTAAGATAAACGAAAACCAGCTAAATTTGTTATCAATTTAAATACCTCAGTACTATAAACTACATTTAATTTTATTCTAACTATCAATTTTAAAAATTTGATTTTTCTGATAATCATTTATGAATGTTTATAGGTAATAATTAATTATGTATAAATTATTAATTAAATAGGTTTTAAAATCCGCCTCTTGTTAATATTTATTTCGTCAATCGTATAAAATTACTGAAAATCCCAATATAGAAAAGTCGCGTGTGGTTAAGACATTTTAGTAAATGGCAGATGTGGCGCAAAATATACGTATTTCTTTTTCCATGATTCCCCCAAAAATAATTAATTTTAAGAAATTTCTTCATTATGTCGACTTTTTGCGAAATTATTTTTTATTTGATATCCTTAATGTTTGAAAAGGTTTCTTTTAAAAGCTGTTTTAATTTTGTTTCTGTCGATCTTTTGAGAAATTATATTGACTTTTAAATTTGTATTTACATACATTTTGATTTTATTTCAGATTTTTAGATGCTATTTTTTCAAATATAGAATATGATTCCCTTTTCTTACGATAAACTTTATAGATGAAAAATATAATGCATATTAGTTATTCAAATTTGTTATAATAAATTCTCATTATGTTATGAAATTCTTAAACTAGAGAAAAAATAATTTATTCATTTAGAAATATTTTATATTTGCTTTAGCGCTTCACTACGTTAAAAAATAAATCGAGAATTTCGTGTTATTTATCAGTTGAGCTTCAATATTTAAAGAAAGGATCGATGTACAGCTTATTTATTTTTAGTTAAGGAACTAGATAATATATTTCTTAAGCTATCTGCAAAATTTAAGTAAGTTATTCAATAAACCTCTAAACTAAAAGATTTTTGCTTTATATCTCTTGTTAGCCACTAAAAAACCATGCCTATTTTCCCAATTTTTTTTTTAAAAAACGTCATTTAACTGGTATAATTTAGTTTCATAGATGTTTTTCTAATAATTTTATGCGAATATAGCAAGTGTGTGTGTGTTTTATTTTACATTTATCCTCAATCTAGCTACATACCTTAAATTACACTGATTTTATGGAAATATACCATATAATCAGTCCCTTGAAAATATGATGAATGAGTTACTGGAAAATCTTTGCGAACGTTTAACTCATGGATTCAGATACATATAACGTATTCTAATGTTACATAGCTAGCTAGTAGAGTTTTGTTGGTATCCGGTCAACAATTTGTAACTCTTCAACCTCGTAGCCAAGATTTCCCGCTAGCGATTATTACTATACGATTATAAAAGTTTGTATCAATTTTTAGATCACTAATCCTTGAACAATAAAGAACATACATCTTACATAGTTTGTGAAGTTTTATTTATTTATTTTATTTTTGGAATGCAGTTACAAATTAGTAGTTCTTAAAACTCGAAGCCGAAATTTCACCAGGAATTATTACTATAAGATTGTAAAAGTTTATTCTTCAACAGATAACTAATTAATCCTAGAAAACTAATTCTTCATAGCTTGTGAAGTTTTTTTAGTATTCAGTCACCATTTTGCTTTCAGTTCTACCTAGACGCTGAAATTTCTATCAGCCATTATTACTATACGATTGTAAAAGTTTGTATCATTTTAAAGATCATTAATCATAGAACACTAATCCAACATAGCTGATGAAGTTTTGTTTTGATATATAATCACCAATTAAGAGTTCTTCAAATTCGAAGCCGAAATTTCATCAACGATTATTATTATACGAGTGTAAGAGTTTGTATCATTTTAAAGATCACTAATCATAGAATACTAATCCTACATAGCTGGTGAAGTTCTTTTGGTATTCAGTCACCATTTTGCTTGCAGTTCTTCTACCTCTAAGCCGAGATTTCTATTAGTGATTATTACTCTACGATTGTAAAAGTTTGTATCATTTTAAAGATCACTAATCATAGAACACTAATCCAATATAGCTGGTGAAGTATTTTGGTATTCATTCAACAATTTGCTATTCTTCAAACTCGAAGCCGAGATTGTTACCAGCGATTATTACTATATGATTGTAAAAGTTTGTATCCTTTTAAAGTTCATAAATAATAATTAATAATATTAGTTACAAATAATAGTAAGTATGTTTTTATAATATACTTTTTCTAACACACATTTCGTAGTATAAAAGCCCACTTGGAAAATAACATTAGATGAATTATTTCGAGTTGTTTACCAAATCCTTTAACTATCTTATGCAGCGCAAAATAAATAAAATTGAAATTATTATAATGTTTCATGACTGAATAGATAATGATTAATCCCATAGAATTCAAACGCGAAATAATCAATGACTTTCTCATTGTCCAACTCCAACAAAAAATATATCACGTAATCAGTCAGCTCGAAAACAGGCTGAATGAATGAATCACTCCGAAAACAGAAAACCCGAACTAGCAACAGTTTGCAGTTATTGATCCAATCCTTATCACTTGTTTCTACTTCGTACTGTATACTCAAGCGAGGTTTTATCTCGAATCTCAACTTTTACTTAGTTTAAACTCATCATCCCATAAAACGCTGACCATGTAAACATATTTTGCTAAAATTATTTAATCAAAAATGTGTGTAATACGTGAGATAGGTAAATATTTTTATTGGATGGTATTATATAAATTAAAAAGCCCATATGAAAATTGCTTGATACATTATTTGTTGCAAGTAGTAGAAGGGAAAGCAATTTTGCCTTTTAGTATGGGGATACAAGTGGGTTTTTTTTTTCTCCCTTCGACTGTCCTTATCGATTTTCTGTTGGCGAGCCATCGATCCTACTTCTAGAAACACTCCCTTTTAGTTAAATGCATTTCTAATGGGAAAAATAAGAAATTGTGCAGCGGAAGTCCGGATATTTTGCGCTGCTTTTGAGCTAGATATTTTCTAAGAGAGAAAATAAAAGTGAAATATAAAAAAAAATCTTAAGAAATGTCTTTCTTTCTATTAACTAATGGAAGAAATTTAATGGAGAAATTCTAAGTTTTATATTACAGAACTGGAAATTCGAAAAGTATTTTTTTTCCGTTTCTCTTTTCCAGTATTATTCCGTACATTATATCTATTGCAGAACATTGTTTTGAACTAATTTTTAAGTCATTTAGTTACGGATAATTGTTTGTTGTATTGACGCCTCTAGGCTCATCTATTGCAGAACATTGTTTTGAACTAATTTTTAAGTCATTTAGTTTCAGATAATTGTTTGTTATATTGACACCTCTAGATTTATCTATTGCAGAACATTGCTTTGAACTAATTTTTAAGTCATTTAGTTTCGGATAATTGTTTGTTATATTGACACCTCTAGGCTTATCTACTGCAGAACATTGTTTCGAATTAATTTGTAAGTCATTTAGGTTCGGAGAATGGTTTGTTATATTGACGCCTCTAGAAATTATCTATTGCAGAACTTTGTTTTGAACTAATTTGTAAGTCATTTAGTTTCGGATAATTGTTTGTTATATTGACGCCGCTAGGAATTGGCTGATAGATAATTATAATGCTTGTTCTCAAATCTTTTTCAAAAGCATTCAAATTCATGTATTACTTATTATGTATTAAGTGGAATTGAATTTATAAATATATAACCAAGATTCTTTAATTCCTAGATAATTATAATGCCTAATGGAAGAAATTTAAGGGAGAAATTCTTTTTTATATTACAGAACAGGAAATTCGAAAAGTATTTCTTTTCCTTTCTGTTTTCCAGTATTATTCCGTACATTATATCTAATGCAGAACATTGTTTTGAACTAATTTTTAAGTCATTTAGTTTCAGATAATTGTTTGTTATATTGACACCTCTAGACTTATCTATTGCAGAACTTTGTTTTGAACTAATTTTTAAGTCATTTGGTTTCGGAAAATTGTTTGTTAATATTGACACCTCTAGGTTTATCTATTGCAGAACATTGTTTTGAAGTAATTTTTAAGTCATTTAGTTTCGGATAATTCTTTGTTATATTAACGTCTCTAGGCTTATCTAATGCAGAACATTGTTTTGAACTAATTTTTAAGTCATTTAGTTTCGGATAATTGTTTGTTATATTGACACTGCTAGACTCATCTATTGCAGAACATTGTTTTGAACTAATTTTTAAGTCATTTAGTTTCGGATAATGGTTTGTTATATTGACGCCTATTGGCTTATCTATTGCAGAGCATTGTTTTGAACTAATTTTTGAGTCATTTAGTTTCGGATAATTGTTTGTTTTATTGACGCCTCTAGGAATTGGCTGATAGATAATTATAATGTCTGGTCTCAAATCTTTTTCAAAATCATTGAAACTCATGTATTACTTTTTAAGTATTAAATGAAATCGGATTCATACATAATTAGCCAGAATTTAATTCACCAACCATCTTTAATTCATTATTTTCTGTTTCGTTTGGTTATACATTAGATAATGGATGAAACTATTGATAAAATTAAAAATGGTAGAAAATTTCTAACAGATAAACAGCGAAGACAAAATAACTTGTTGTTAGTTTATATTATGAACAGATGGGACCTTCATTATATCAACAATAAATAAATTGAATAAAAAGAGAGTTTATAAATGCGATTTTATTTGTATGTTGAAATATAAATGCATCTAGAATTATTTAATTCATTATCTTTCCATATAGCTTGGTCATAGCATTATCTATAGTTTTATCCATTATTATCTAAACTAAAAATAGTATAGAATTTAAAAGAGATAAGAAACGAAAATAAAACAACTCGTGGTTTTTATTTTATATAACAAACTGGTGGGATATTCATTATATCAATTTAGAAATATGTTATTTTGAGAATAAATAAAATGAATAAAAATAAAGTCCGAATTTAATTATTTTCGTCTTTTGAAACTTAAATTTAAAATTAAAATTCTAAAACATTTCATAATTATAAATATTATGGAATTTTTAATTCTTTTTTGTTTGTTAAACTCATTATGAGGCGGCCTGTGTGGGCAAATTAATAACTTAATTGGTAATTACATTATATTAAGATACCCTATTGTCATCGATAACACAAATGTGTATAAAATTTCAAAACTATTTTATTAAAAAATGAGTGAAAAATCAATTTTAAAATTACTCTCAGAAACCTAAAACGAATAAAGCGTATAAATTGAAACACTCAAAGCAGACAGAATGGATGACCTTATGTTCTCTAGTATTGATTTTTAAAAGTTATTTATGGGTTCAAATTTATGTTTATACGTTTGATGTAACTAAGAAGAAATCGGAATTTTTTCAAACTTTTATTTACAGATTTGAATTGTGACACAAATAAATTTAATTCAGTTAATGTTTTTTTAAGATTTCGGTATTTCAATATGATGACGTCATTTATGACTGCGATACGACATAATTTAATGCGGGAATTAGGAAAAAAACAGATCAATGTCAGAGAGAAAGTGAAAATTACATACGAGAGAGTTTCTCTTTCGATTTGTAAATCAGATATTTCAGTTAAGGTATCCGACTAAGTTGAAAACATGAATTTAGATGAGAATTCACATATTTATTAATTTTTTGCAGTTTCAAAAAAAAAGTACGTTTCTCTTTCTAGTGATATCTTTGTTTTGTTTCTATAACAATTAGAAGCCAAGTTATAGCAAACTATCAGCATTTAAGTGATATTTATTTATTAATATCCGAACAGCATAGAGACAAAAAAAATGCATAGAGAGATTCTTCTGGATTAAAATAATCAATGCATTGAGAGATTCTTGCTATCTGAACTTTTTTGGAGATGTGTATGGTATCAACATTTAAGTGAGGCTTATTTATAAATATCTTTAAAAACTAATGCTTAGAGAGATTCTTCTGTATTAAAATTAATGCATGGTGAGATTCTTCTGTATTAAAAATTAATGCATAGAGAGATTCTTCTGTATTAAAATAATTAATGCATAGAGAGATTCTTGCTATTTGAATTTTCTTAGAGATGTGCATGGCATCAACATGTAAGTGAGGCTCATTTATAAATATTTTCAAAAATTAATGCACAGAGAAATTCTGGATTAAAAAAATTAATGCATAGAGAGATTCTTCAGAATTAAAAAAATAATTCATGGAGAGATTCTTGATATCTGAACTTTGTTAAAGATATGCGTGTCATCAACATGTAAGTTATGCTTACTTATAAATATCTTTGAAAATTAATGTATTTTTTGAAGAATGACTTTTTTCATAATTATACTGTATACGTTTATCTTAATATAAGAATAAATTATCAGGATATCTTGATGAAATTTATTAGTGCTCGCTATATTATTCATAATGTACTAAATCAGGGATTTGATGCTAAAGGCTGTAGAAGTGGACTTACGATTTTTTAATGTAAAAATTGTTAAAAAATTCCAAAATTTAATAATTTCATATATTAAGCATATAAATTTTATTCAATCTGTTCTATTAGTTTACACTCTCCCCATATATATATCTTTTCAACATTTTCAATCGTTTATAAAATATTTTTTATTCATCCACTCAAGTTCAAATATATTTTTTTAAACTTGCAATAGAAGACACTTGATGTTAATACACTTTATCAAATATTAATTTAATTTAATTTTTAATCTTTAAATAGAGTTTTATCTGTTTTAATGAAAATTGAAATTAACAGGCAGTAACTCGATTGGTAAAATGCGCGGAGTTTGTATTTTTTGCCTGGAGGTGAAGAATGCGAGTTCAATTCTTGCGAAAATCAATAATTTTTTGATAAATTATTTATATTCATTGAAATTATTTAACAAAAAGTAACTAAAATAACATTTTTTTTGTTGATCTAAGTAGGAATTGACTTTAAATTTTTTTGATATTACTTGTTTTTAAATATAATTCTTAGAGAGCATTTAGTTACTTTCTGGGATATGTTACAAAAAAAATCTAACAATTCTTTTTCTCTAGAACAATTCTAGTTTTTGTAAATTAATCCTAAAATTTACCTCAAAATATTCTTTTTATGCAAAATTTACGTCTATATTCAATTAATTTTATTTTTAATTATTATTTTAGCCTTATATTACTAAAAAAAATCACTAAAAGTTTAAAATATTTGTTTTTGTTTTTTTTAATTCCCTTCGAATCCAATCTTTTAAGGAATCCTAAGGGATACATTAAATGATAAACCAGATTTATCAATAAACAGCGAAGTGAACTCAAACGAAAAATATTTGAAGACAACTATTGACAGTATTCTATTTTATGTCGAAATTCATTCTTGGACACAAATATAATAATTTTATTCTTTATCAAGCTAATTCTGAGATCTATTTGCAAGATGATTTTACTATTTTCGAAGGAATAAAAATGAAGAGGACTAATTAAATGTACCTTTACAGATGGAAACTGCATTATCATTCTCTGCTTTAAGAAAAGGCGTGTAGTATTTCAGAATGTGTTAAGCATTTAGAATCAATTACACTTGAACAGAGAACTTAAATGTGATTTTCAGTTACCTAAAAATATACTATAGGCTTAACTTAATTGCCTAACAAACAAAGTGTATCCCTATATTAATACAAGACCTAAATTTCCCGGCGTCCTGGCATAGAGGTAACGAGTTTTCCCCGTGATCTGGGCGGCCCAAGTTTCGAGAAAAGTTGTATAAGAAACATTTAGGTATCCTGGAATAGGGGTAGCGCGTCTTCCCCATGATTTGGGTGTTCCGGGTTCGGGCATGGTTGTTCTTCTATGTTCTATCTGTGAGGAGTGTGAATTTGTCCCCCTGTTAAAAGGGGCTTTGCAAGCGAATGGGATGAGTGTTGTAGCTAAAGTCATACTCTTGGCTGTAGTTGGCGCTACTACAAAACAAGAAACGCTGATTATGCTTAAAATTACAGACTACCTCAGCGAGCTTATAGATATTATTTATAGCAATTCAATATAGTTATAGCCAGTGTCCTGGCGTTGGGGTAGTGCGTCTTCCCCATGATTTGGACTACC
>JAOUZG010041943.1:2775444-2801749 GCA_026289955.1 Argiope argentata
GAAGTTAATATAAAATCAATGCTTTATATAAAGTTAATATAATATCAGTGCTTTGTATACAGTTAATATAATATCAATGCTTTGTATAAAGTTGCTTTGCATCACAAATTTAATCCCATTTCGGGCAATATTGCTGAAAGAGTAAAACAAATTGAAGCACATAATCTTTACTTAGCCAAAGCTATTGAGATATAATCACAAACTATCTAAGCCAAATTTAAATCTTTTAAACGAATTAATTCAGCGTCTCAGTACTTTTCAAAACCTATTTATAATCTCTAGGCAGATTCATTCCCTACTTTAAAATATATGATGTACTAAATCTTTTATACGTGTTAAAATTCTATAAAAAATCAATTATTGCCATTTGTACTGTAATTTCTCTTATGGTATAAATATTTTCCCGAAGCAAATAAAAGTAATTAGTTCCGAATTTTTCCTATAGACGGCGCTGTACTTCGAAAACATCCAAAAATCAACAACAATTGCAAAACATAAAACCATTCTAGATGCCGCAACTTATTTATTTGATTTATTTTCATAGAAGATTTCCGGTATTTTTAGATTAAACTCGAATTGTGCTTATAATCCAATCTCTTTGACAATCAATTAAAGCGAGCAAGTGAATTGAATTGCTGCAACATTTGATTGTGACTGATTTACTGGTGGTGCTATAAAAGGCCCGTAAATTAATACTAAATGATAGTATATATATATATATATATATATATATATATATATATATATATATATAATAGCTTTTGAGTTCGTCTATATAAGTGTCTTATCTTGATAACAGGTATTATAAAAAATTAAGTCAATTCCTACTTTGCTTAATTTTGAAGATAGAAAAAGTCAATTCAATTAGGGCCTCCTTAAGACAAACAATTTTGTATTTAAAGCTTTTTTAATTGCAATATCTTAGATGTTAGGGGTTGAAAAGGGATTTTCATGCCCTAACTGGGACTGTTTCTAACATCATTAATTAATGTTGCCAGATAGAGTGAGATTGTCCTTTTAAGAAACCAAAGCTGCCAGAGTGTCGCATTTCATTCCGATGTATCAATTAAAAAAGTTAAACTTGCTACTTGTTTAGAAAAAAAATAATGTTTAAAAAATTAAGTCAATTCCTACTTAAATCAACAAAGAAAATTTCTATTTTAATTGTTTTTATTAAATAATTACAACTAATATAAATAATTTATCAAAAAATTATTGATTTTCGCAAGAATTGAACTCACATTCTTCACCTTCGCATGCAAAATACAGAAATCCTTGCATTTGACCGATTGAGCTACAGCCTGTTGGCTTCAATTTTCATTACAAACTGCTAAAACTCTATTTAAAGTATAAAAAATTAATTTAACCTAATTAATGAATTAATATTTAAAAAACTGTATTAACATCGAGTGTCATCCACTACAAGTTTTAAAAAAATTACTTGAACTTGAGTGGATGAATAAAAAGTATTTTATTAACGATTGAAAATTTGAACTATATATATATAGGGAGAATGTGAACTAATAATAGGAATTGAAAAAGAAAACGCGATTTTACACACATAAAAATTAATAATTTAATATTTATATTTTAGATATCTATATATATATTTATATAAATTTTAGTTAACTATTAGAATAAGTATATTTCACTTCAACTTCGATGTGTGAGCAGTGCAGCATAGTGATTAGAACAATATAAATGACTGTATGTCGCGATTCTTTTGTTCCAGCCACGCTATTCCCCATGTTTTTTTTAATTACGTATTTATATTTAATATTTTTGCTTTCAAGTTTTTATATATATATATAGGCTTTTTCTGAAAAAATGCGATTTTACAAAAAAAAAAAATTATTATTGACTATTGCAGCCTTTTTCTCTCTGTTCTCATGTTGACAGTGTCATATAACACCACCTCGGACCTGATTTCGTCATGGTAAAACTGAGTTCAAAAATAAAAGTGATGCTAGATGAACTGTAAAATGAATACTCTGATATAGTAAATTGTTTCTAATGATATGTTATTCTCGGTTTCCTTCCATGATTTTTTTTATTTAAATGGCCAATTCTTTTATAGGTAAAATTGACAAATATTCATATTTAATCAGTATGACTGCAATATTTGTTTAAAAAAAACACGTTTCTATATAAAAAAAAGAACCTGCCAACCGTAGCTTGATCTTCCGGATATTTTGAGATGAAGAGAGATGTCTGCTTCTAATTGATTTACGAAGCAGATTAAGGATGACGAAGAAATCAAAAATATTTATGACAATTTCAGTAAAGTTCTATGGACATTTAAAAAAAATCTGTTTTAAAATCATGATTTTAAAAATGAATCATGATAAAGTGCATTCATTATTTTTTATTTAAATGACCAATTCATTTGTATGCAAGATTGAGAAATATTCATATTTATTCAGAATGCGATTCGTATCTGAATGTTTTCTCCGAAAACACAATTTTATTTAAAAAAACTGTCGATAACCGCTCTGTCTTCCAGATATTGAAGACATTCATCTCAACTTTTATTCTTAACACTTTTTATATGAATGTTTATTTTGCATCATCGTAACAATGTGAAAATATTCTCACGATAAAATATCACATTTAGTAGAATTCAATTGAATGCCTTTCTGGCATCTGTTTCTTGGTCGACAGGTTAATAGAGGAAAGGAAAATGATTGACTAATATTCTGGCATCGATGACTGGCATCTTTGACAGAATGAGATCGTCTGGTTTTTTTCTCTTTGTTTTTGTTTTTTTTAGCGAAGCTCTGAAATTATTATACAAGGAAGTAAGTGAATCAGCTATTTCGCGTAGCTTCTTCACGGGTACAAACCAAACACCTTTTTTTTTCGAATTGGGCGATGAGTTTCAATGGAACGAATTCGAAAACATTCACAATTTTTTCTTGTAAATATTGACATTCAAGAAATACTAAGAATGAATAATTTAGATTTTGTTCAACGCTGCATATAAATATTTGTTTGTCATTATTGGAGTGTGATATAAAACTAGACATCAGATTCTTTAAAATAGAAGAATACAAATTTGAAAAAGAAAAATTGCTAGATTTCCTTGTCTCCTGTTTTAAGGAATCCAGACGGACTCGATTTCAAATTTGACAATCTTCGTCCATATAGATAATGATTGTAGTCAAAATGAAATCTAATATCTACACCATTATCAATACGAAATCCAATATCTACACCATTATCAATACGAAATCTAATACCTACACCATTATCAATACGAAATCCAATATCTACACCATTATCAATACGAAATCTAATACCTACTCCATTATCAATATGAAATCTAATATCTACACACAATATAAATATGTTGCAGTTGTTACTAATGTCACTTGCCATGGTCAAGCCCGCAAATTCATCAGCGGATATAGGCCGAAATAAGCGTCTCTTGTTTGAAGTAGCGTCAACTAGGGCCAAGAGTACGACTTTAGCTACACACTCACCACATTCGCGTGCACAGACCCTTTATCCTGGGAGGCAAATTCACACGCCTCACATATAGAACACAGAAGAACAACCATGCCCGAACCGGGACTCGAACCCGGGATGCCCATATCACGAGGAAGACGCACTAACTCTGCGCCAGGACGTCGGCATTATCAGTACGAAATTTAATATCTACATCACTATCAGTAGGAAATTTAATATCTACATCATTATCAATATCTTCACGACACATATAATTGTTCATGGTGGACGAATTTCTGGACAATGAGGATATTAGATGCATAGAATGACCAGCTAAATTTCTGGGATTTAATCCCATAGAATATGACTTGAATGATTGTGGAAAGACAACTGTAATTACCCTCTCAGAAGTATTCAGGATTTGAAAACAATGTTGCTTCAGGAGTGGGGTTGGCTGTAACAGGGACTTATAAATTGCCTTATTTTCAGCATCAATTCATATTGTAAAAATTGAATATAATTATAACAGAGATTCAAACCCTCATATTAAATATTTTTTTTCTACCTTTTGATGCCTGTTTTTCATTTTTCTGCTCAGATTACTCGTACATACGACCATGCGCATACGGATGATAAATTTTGTAAGATATTTCTTTTTAAATTTTAACCTGTGAAGGATCCTTTAATATATGACACCAAGTTTCATTAAAATCTGTCTAGTACATCCAGTCCAGTACATCTGAAAATAATCCTAATTAAAAGAAAATTCTCAAATTTGAACATTAGGATTAAATCCAGGAAAAACTTTTGTATGCCATTATTATTGTTTCTTTTATAAAATATTTTTTTACTGAAATTTTATTTAAATGATGAATCATAAATGATTGAAAAAATAACATTTAAAAAGGCTTTTAATGCATAAATGGTAAGAAATATTTTTTAAAAAACGTATTTTTCACCGATTCACAAATTTATTTAAAATTCGATTATTTTATCATCAAAAAATCTCAACAACTATCACTTTTCCTTAAATTCACTGTTTTCTCTACGTAGTATAAAGCTTTTAATAGAGATCCCCTTTTTTTCTCTAGCATGAATTTACTTCATTTATTTACATCAATGAACTTCCTTTATTTATATCTTCTAGCTGTTACTTCCTTTATTCATATCTGCTAGCTGTCGAATGTTCGAAAATGATATTTATCGATTTTTTGAACTCTCAATACTTAAATTAATATTTTAAAAAATTGAAATATTTTTAAGCTAAAAATATTTTTAATTTTTCTCAAAACATAAAAATATTATTGATTTCATAAAATTAAATAAAAGAAAATATCATTAAATATTTTAATATTTTTAAATTACTGAAATAAATATGGATATTATTTTTCTGACAAAACAAAATTCAAGTATTATGTTACTGATATATATTATTAGCAGATGTATTTTCCCTATGTATAGTTATATTGGGTAAATTCCCGTTCATTATAACAATAATAAAAAGGTAATAAATAAAAGATATCGATAAACGTGAAATAAAGGAAGGTAATTATGGATATAATAAATAAATATCCACTCACAAAAAATCTTTAAAACTCATACTAGAGAAAAAAAGATGCATATAAAAAGCTTTATAATAGATAGAGGAAGCAGTGAACTTATGGAAAAAGTGATAATTTGATACGAAAATTGCCACCTTTTCTTTGAAAATTTAGAAACTCGCTTATTATTCTCAGAGGGAAAACACATGAGGTTTCTCAGATTAGAGGGTGTGGTCCAATCGATATTATCACGCGGATAACGAAGATTTATTTAAGGGTGTTGAATTCACTGTTTCATGCTCCAATAAATTATTTAAAACATATTTTCTAATTATGAATCGCATTATTTTATAAAATTAGGATATATATTTTCATTTCTTCGTCAAATATTGAAATATATATTTTCCGGAAAAAAGACTATTATTTAATCGCATGAATTCATCAAGTTATGATAAATATATTCATTTCGTCGCTAAATTTTTCATTTTGAAATACTTCAAACCGAAACTTTCAGTTCAAATATTCAATACTTCAAACCTTCCGTTTCGTAAACTAATATAAAACGTTTTATTCATCAAAATAATTTATAACTTACGCTAAAAGTACATAAATGAATTTTTATTTTTATTTATGATATTTTTATTTTTGACATAATGATGAAATAGAGTACTCAGAAAATGTGAAAGTTTTAATGAACCGAATTGAAGATAAAGATTGAGTAGAGTAAAAAAAAATGGTTTAAAATATTTTTAGAAGGCATTTCTTTTTTTCACGTTTTTTGTTTGGTTTCTTTAATTTCCTCATGCACTTCACAATTATAACTTAAAATTAATCCTAAGATTCTTTGCAACAACTAATATCATTATATATTTCATCAGCAATTAATTTTCACCATAAATAGCTATATTTCGATATTAAAAAAAGATTTTATCTAGAATTTTAAGCATAATTATTTTGATAGCATTTCAGTTAAATCATTAGCAGATGAGTTTTTTTCTGCTGTTATAAAAGGAACTATAAATAAATTTCCTTTTTTGGAATTACCTGAAGCTAAAATTAATTAATTAACGGAATGAAATTAAATTTTATTTACCACCGTCGAAGGCAAGTGGAGATGGATTCTGGATAAAAAACGTTCCCTAAAAATAAACAATAAACCTCACTATTACAAAAAAAGATAAACATGTTTTGGTGCTGTCGAAAAGAAATTACTGAAATTAATAAATGCAACATTTTTGATACTGTAAAAAAGGAATTACTGAAATTTATAATTGCAAAAAATGGATTATATGAAATTTCATTAATCCATTTTCTGCAATAAACCATTTTGTAAAACTTCTCCGCCGAAACTTTCCCGTATACTCCCAAAAAGAATGAATTTTTTCTCTCGCCACTCCCTCATTAAATTGTGAACCTTGGACCAAATTATGAGTGCTCATATTGAAATTGAATATGTGAGCACTCATGCTCCAACATGTGAGTTGCGTTATTTATATTATTATATAGAAAGTTGCTATTTGTCTATTATTAACCTCATGTCATTTGTGAACAATAATTTTGAAGTGATTATTGGCAATTAATCACTGAGATACATTAATACACAAGTACCAGAAAATAAAATATGTATTTTTAATATCTTTTGGACGAAAGATTGAAATCAAAATTGGACACATAACTTGATTGTTGTCACAAAATTGTATACCAAATTTTTTATATAGAATTTATTACATAGAATTTTTTTATTTGTGTATTACTAACCGTATGCCATTCGTGAACAATAATTATGATAGCCTGTTTGACAATTAATCACTGAGATGCATTAATACACATGTACCAGAAAATCAAAATTGGGCGCAGAACTATGATTGTAGTCACAAAATCGTATGCAAAATTATTTTACTAAAGTTATGTTTTTTAATCATCGTACTTATATAAATACAAAAGCACAGGTGAACAGCCGCTTGACGAATTTATCACCAAATTTGATACAAATATAGACTTTAGACGCTATATCTGTTCTTGATTATCTTGGCTAAATTTTATTTATCGAACTCGTCGTTTTGCAGCTATTAGTTTGGACAACCGGACTAGCAGCTTTTCTCAGAACGCACTACAATAAATTGGTAGAAATTTGGTATAAGGATAATATATATCAAATTTCAAATGTGGTGCTCAAAGCGGTTTTGACTTATGTCCACCGATAGACAAACGTTGTTGTTACTAAAGGCACTTGCCATGGACAAGTGCCATTAGTCCAAGCCTGCTGATGCATCAGTGGATTTAAGCCGAAATAAGCGTCTCTTATTTGAAGTAGCGCCAAATATGGCCAAGAGAACGAAATTAGATATATACTCATCACATTTGCTTGCACAGCCCTTTTTTATAGGGGTACAAATTCACACTCTTCACAGATAGAACATAGAAGAACAACCATGCCCTAACCGGGACTCGAACTCGGGACGCCCAGATCAAGAGAAAGACGCGCTACCTCTGTGCCAAGACGCCGGCCCAGACAGACGTAATTCCAAATATGTTTTTCAGATTTGGTCTAAAACTAGATTTGTCGATATTTCGAGTTAGAGCTTTTATTTATTACAATATTTTCTCTTACAAGAATTCGTACACGAAAAAATAAAAATATGCATGTAGTATGGAACTTAAAGTAAATATACTTTCTCTAATCTACATTAAATTTAGACTTTTAATATACTGATATTACCTTCTTTGCATATAAGATATTACATCAGCTTTTACTTTCATCATTACTTTCAGATATCATTTCTATGTGTTAAGTATCGAAATTGTCATAATTAATTATAACTATTATTAATTTTACTATTCATAGTTTATTCTTTGAATGGCAACATGGTATTATTTGCTACTGTATGGTAACAGTGTTTTCAATTCTAAATAAGAATGTTCTTTTTTCAAGCAAAATAAAGCTTCATCGGAACAAGACTGAAATCTCAAGATTATGTTGTGGTCATTTTTGATTTACTTAATCAAGCTGAAAACAACGATTTAGTTTATAGGATGATGCATAGGACAAGCATTTTTTAAGCATTACTTAATCCTATGCCTTCCAATTCTGCATATGTAATTTGACTTCATTCCATTCAGTGAATTTAGCTGCAAATGATTTTTAATGAAAAATTATTTGATGGACTGTAATTTAGATCTATCAATCAACTATTTTGCTTACTTGTAATTCCTCTTATTAATTCTAATTAAAAAAAACATCTTTACGTTTAGAGAATGCAATAATCATTTCGCTATACGTCGTCATATTTTTGTTTAAAACAATGAATCGATTATTAGGAAATTGCTCAACAGCTTCTAGTTACTAAAGCACGTCTCTAATCGGGTACAAACAACCTAATTATATCTTAAACGGAAAAAGATTGTACTCAAGTTTGTATGAATCGCAGATTAAATCAGTTCAATGAATTAAAGAGACTTATCTTTTGTTATACACAACTGTACACATAACAAAATTAAATCGATTACCATCAGAATTGTACAAAATCCTTTTGTTTAATTTTGATTGTAACCAATCTTGGTTACAATAAAACGTGGTGGCTGAATTTCATCTGCTTCTGTAGCAATATTTTAACAAAAAAATTGAGTAAAAGTCAAGAATTAAGTGAATTAAATGATAAATATCTCAAATATCCATTATGAAAGTACTACAAACAACTGATACTAATACTGTAAGACTTTTATTCTAAAATAGTATAAACAGTTTATACTAAGAATGAGAACTCAAATATATGTTCTGCCTTCTAAAAATATATAAATAGAGCAACAGTAGTTGTCAAAACTTAAACGTTTTGATGATGACTCAGTAACTTTTTGAAAAATTTTTCACTCAACAGCTGTCGAAATTTAAATCTTTAGAGGATGACACCTGAACTTTTTGAAAATGTTTTCACTGATTAGTTGTCGAAATTTAAACCTTTTGAGAATGACACCCGAACTTTTTGAATTTTTTTTTCACTTAGCAGGTGTCGAAATTTAAAACTTTTCAGGATGACTACCGAGCTTTTTGAAAATATTTTCGCTGAATAGTTATCAAAATTTAAAGCTTTTAAAGATGATGTACTAACTTTCTGAAAAAGAAATATTGTAAAAAATAAATAAGTCAAGTTCTAATTAAAAATCAACAAAGAAATGTTTTATTTTAGTTGCTTTTTTATTAAATACAATATCAAAAAGTTATTAATTTTATTACAATATCTAAAAATTATTGATTTTCGCAAGAATTGAACTCGCATTTTTCACCTTCACGTGAAAAATACCGAAACCCTCACGTTTTACCGGTAGAGTTACTGCCTGTTGATTTCAATTTTCTAAACTCTATTTAAAATATTAAAACTCTATTAAAATATTAAAAATTACTCTATTTAAAATATTAAAAATTAAATTAAATTAATGAATTAATATTTTTAAAGAGCTGTATTAACAGCAAGTGCCATCCACTACAAGTTAAAAAACTTATTTGAACTTCAGTGGATGAATAAAAAAATTTTTATTAACGATTGCAAATCTGAACAAGATATATATTTATATAGGGAGAGTGTGAATTAATAGTAGGAATTGAAAAAAATCGAATACTTCAACTAAATTAGATTGATGTTGGCATCCAAGTTCAAAATGTCATACACGCAAGGATTAGTTTAATAGATAAAGTTATTATTCTTTTAATGAATCCATTCATCGTTAGTTTGGGATTTTTTAACTTTCTGTATCTTAATTGGAATATTTTAGAACCTGATTTTTTAAATTATTGTATACCAGGGATGCACAACCTATGGCCCGCGTGGCCTTCGAAGTTGGCCCGCGAATGTTGTTGATAAAATAAGACTAATTTAAATTGAAATAAGACTTTTTCAAATAAACAGGATAAAAATCTGATACGAAAACGATTCTATATCAGAATAAATAATTTATAGTTGTTCATCAAGTTTATTTACTTTTTATGATGCCGCTTTTCAGTTTGTTCCTTTCATGGCTACCTGCGAGTACGATTTTCGTATAGGAGAAGCTCGCGGACATCGAAGATTTCCGCACATGAAAATACAGCATGAGAATCAAATTCAAATCTTGCGTAAAGCATTTGATGATCGGTTTTTAGATTTTGAAAAGAGCCAAACAAAAATTGATATATTTTTTTCTCCATTTTCTGGTGATGTAAATCTAGTGGATGAGAATATGCAGTTAGCCTTAATTGATTTACAGAACTCCGATTTTTTCAAAAATCAATTCAAAGAAAAACCGATATTATAATTTTATAAAGATTTACCTTAGGAATTTTTATGCTTAAATAAAAATGCAGAAGCATGTGCAACTTTCTTTGGCAGCACTTACATTTGTGAGCAAACTTTCTCCCTAATGAATTTAAACAAATCAATAATAAGAATGAGATGAGAACCTTTCTGCTGTTATACGTAATGCCACAACCAATCTTAAGCCCAACATAAAATCAATAACTTCAAATATTCAGTCCAAGCCATCTCATTTATTTTTACTAATTTTGCTTATTAATTTTTTTCAAAATTTAAATTGTATTCTATGTATAATTACCAAAAAGTTTTTCTTTGTTATTCTATTTCAAGTTTGCCCCCTTTTTAGCAGGAATAATTTTTTAGTATTTTAATCATAGTATAATGTTTTTGTTTTATTCCTTTATTTATTGCATAATGTGTGCATGAGTAAAATAAGTAAAGTAATAATTGTAATTCATGTGTATTGTCACAAAAAAACCCAGTTTTTTACATTTTTAATATGTTTTAACATTCATGTGATGTTTTTGCCCCTCTTCATGATCCCTTTTCATATTTTGGCATCGTATCCTTAAAAGGTTGTGCATCCCTGTCGTACACCCTTTATTTTGAAGTGAGTTAGTAATGTTTCTAACTTGTAAAAAATGCATTGAAGACATGTAAAGAGTATGCCCAGAATGTAGTAAGAATCTCAAAGTGAAATATGATATTTTGCTCTAAATCTAATCTCAATGCACTTTCGAAAAGTACTTTTTTAGAAACTGTTTCATTTTGTGAGGTATTACTGGCGGCCTACAGATAGGAAAGGAATGCTTATCACTTCCCCCAAGCATGGTTGCTTTGAAAATGGACCTTGGATGATGTGGTTTGTGACGCACTGGAAGTGTGAAAGGTAATTTAGGCATTGCCCTACATGTTCCCAGAACTGACTGTTTACTTTCCTTTCTGTTCTGAATTACAGGCAAAGATTTTAACACTCTAGAGGACAATCAATGGTGAGCTTTTTTTTGTTATATAATCTCTAAATATGTGGGTTATATAAAAACTAAGTTCCGTAAAAAAGTAAATGATCTTCAGAAGGATTTGTTGTTTTATTGCAAACTGAAGCATAATGCTTCATTATGCAATAAAACAAGCACAAGTTATTTTCAACATGTTGTTGTTGTTTATTATGGCATTTGCCGTGAACAAGCTCGCTGAGTTAGCTGGTGATTTTAGCTTAATCAGCATCTCTTCTTTGTAGTAGCGCCAAAAATACGACTTTTGCTACTCACTCATCACACTCACTTGCACAATCCCTTTTTAGAGGGGGGAGGCACATTCATCAACCTTACAGGTAGAACACAGAAGAACAACCATGGCAGAATCGGGACTCCAACACGGGACGACCATATCACGGGGAAGATGCACTACTTTTATGCAAGAACACCGGCATTTTTCAACATAGTTGCTACCATTTTCGAAGATTTTTCTGATCTGGTCAAGCACTTTTGTAAGTCGTCGTTTTATACTCGTCGTTGAAAGATGCCGGAATTGATGATGAAGTGAATGAAGACGTGAGGAAAGTAAATTGATAGCGTCATTATGGTGAATCTTCCGTTGGCTTTTATTAGTAAAACATTATCAATCAGATTAAATCACCTTCTTTCTTCATCATGAACATCTTTACGTCCTTGAATCAGATTTTGCTTTAACTGTCTTACTACAGAATCATTCACAGAAATTCAATTATCGGTTATTTCTAATTGATGTATTGCTCCTAGCTTTAAGAAAGCAGATAAGAGAATGTAACTCTCATGAGACAGGATATTGATTTTTAACAGCCAGCTTATTAGTCAGAAATTTAAAAATGACTTATAATCCTACATGTCCACATTGCTGACTCATTAGTATGTGTAAAATCCCCAACACAATGTTTCCTCAACAAAACTTGAAAATGGAGAGTTTTAGTTAGTTTCTGGATACTCCTCATACATTGAATTCATTCGTGGGATCTGCTCATTTTTCTTCATAGATTGTAATTAAATATTTATCCATGATTAAAAAGGCGAATATTGTCAATGATTCCCATGTCAGATAAGTATGCAACAATAGACACTTCTACATTAAAAGTATTGGATTTTTTAAAGAAAATTTGCTCTTGGCATCTGATTATGATTTTCATACATTTGACATGTATTAGGCTTGCATATAATAAAAATAAAAGAACAGAAACTGTATATTCAAGAATCTAAAACAATTCTTGGAATATTGTTCTTGGAATCAGTTTCGATTTATGAAGACAAGAAAATATTTCTTTTGTGTTCTTGGATTATCATTCTAAAAACTTAGCATTATTTACTATTTTGAAATCTTGCACTTATTTACTACTTTTCCTTTCACGAAACATAGAATGATTTACATTTTGTTATACGAAATGTATAAAATTAATTCTTATTCAGAGTACGGTGGAGAAAAAAATCCCATTGATCATAAATGATCAATTCCTGGTATAAACATATTTGAATCATCTGCGTATGATCCTTCAATCACAATCATGAGATAAATTAACTGCTAATTGGAAGGAGTAAAAGAATGTAATCGATACAACGATTTCCTGGAAACAGTGAAATGTTAATTATTAATGCATATAAAAGTAAAAGTTTCAAGATGAAAGAAATGCTAACCAGCCAGGTATTTCTTTTTTCTCGCTTTCTACTCTCTCCCTCTTTTATTTCTGAAAATATGCTTTGAGAATAAAAGAAGGCAGAATAATAGTAATTTTGGATTGTTCGGACCATAATTTCTTCAAGCAGTTCTCTGACTAGAGATAATTTGATTCTGAGCCCCCAGGATTCTCTTTGATGGGCAGAAATCTTGAATAATGATCATCATTTGAACCTTAACACATGGCGAATCTTCTCTAGATCGGAGTGAGTTTCTGTTTTACGAACCAGTTTTCAATAAATGAAATAAGGCACAAGTATTTACTGCACCATTTGTAAAAACTCACCGAGTTCAGCAAAACCAGATTGTGCACGTTCACCAAGAACATGCCTAGTTTATGTTAATTTACTAAAAGCCACAGAATTTAACAGTCGCATCATTAAAGAGATTGTCCTTTGCTCTAAGGACTGGTGCTCCGACAAAATTGTTATAGAACACGAACTTGAAAACCCAGATTGTAATATTGAAGCCACCAATTCATATACCCATTGTTATATAAGCTGGAGATTACTTTCGGGTGGAAAATAGTCTTTAAAGCCAGACATTATACATTACACTAATAGAGTGGGGATACTTTACGACATTCTTATTGCTATGTCTGTCATTCGCTAACAGCTCATGCCAACTGTACTCCAACCCATCGATGAACGCTAGATTAGATCCCAACCCCCCCCCCTTCCCTCGTACAAGTACTCCAAGTCTTTACCTTCTCACTCGAATTTATTAAACGCCCATTGTGACATTCCAAATGCCACAAGAAAATTGTCTAAAATTGAAACAGTTTATTTCCTTGCAGTCAAATTCTAAGCTTTTAGTTTAAAACTAGTATCAAATTGTTCTAATCATTCAAAAGCTTCTCAACGTGTTAAATTTAGCAAAACAATAACAAGAAAATGCACGTAAATTTCATTATATTTCAAATAAAATAACATAAAAATAAAAATCCATAAAAGAAACTTAAAAAATAAACGTTATAAAAATTGAGAACTAGATAGAAAATATTTCTTTCAAGCACAAAACAATATGACGAAATTTGTTACATTAAAACACAGCATTTGATATAAATTGATTTATCTGTCCTTTCAAAAATTAACACAATGGTACTGAAACTTCCATTTAAACCTTAAAAACAACGAACAGACAGTGGAAAATATAAAATAAAAGGCCAGTAAAGAGTCTATCTTTTTTATCCGCCGCTGTTTAAAAAAGAGAAGATAACCATAACAGTCATCTGCACAGCAACTCCAAGAATAAAGAAAACATGTCATTAGTTTGCAAATATGAATCTTCTATGGCATTTCAAGAACAATGGCCAAGGAAGACAGAAATATTAAACTCACGCGCAAATTCCACGAATCTGGAAGAATACTACAAGTAGTCATCATTTCTTTTGATATAGGAAGTATAAAAAGATGAAGCAGAATTGTCTCCTTTCAGAACACCCGTGTTTTCGTGTTCTAGCACATTTTACTTTTCGATTTACGCGAGCAGCTGAAACTCGATTCTGGTCGGAATTCTGAGAATCTTCTCGCTTCGGTGACGTCGAATTAGTGTTGAAAGCCACCGAATCGTTTGCAGAAGAACTGGCAGCTGCATCGGAGATGGAAGATTTCCCGATATTCGTAATTAAAATACCCCTTTTTTGCAACCTTAGTTCATAAAATATACAAATGTTTATTGAAAAAATGGAAAGCTATTGTCGTGGATTGTTTTATTTAAATATAAGAATTTTTTATGCTTGCGTAATTGCTGTCGAATTTGTCATTGCACTAAATCTTGGCTTATGAGAAGCTGCGGAAATTTTCATTATTTTATGATAATTCTATTTGCAAGAAGTCTTACAAAATGATATTTAACGATTATTTATCTTGAAAATAGCGTACTTAATTTCTTTTTTTGAATTTGTATTGTAGTTTTTTAAGTTAATAGAACTCAAATCATTTGTACAAGGAAAGAATATGAAAAGCTTTTGTTCGCTAAAGCTCATTGCCTTTTATTAACTAAATTTATGAGTTGCAAATTTGTTATTTTTGAGGCTAGGCATTTGAACTAAGATGACATAATCTGCAAATGGAATTCTGAAACTAAAGAAATTTTTTCTTTAAATTAATTGTTTAAAAACCTTAAAAGAAAAACTTTTACTTAATCCTACTTTGAAGGGTTTTTTATGTAATCAGATATTCTCGATTTAATCTGGAAATTGATTTTCAACGACCTTCATCTGCTTAGAATTTGAATATCAAATTTATACTTTCAATATTCAAGAAAGGGAATGCTACGACAGTACAAGTGCCACTATCTAAGGAAACATACTTTTTGCTGTACATGATGAGTAGTTCCCGATTTCTCAGAAACATGAGGATAGGATCTTTCAACCTCATCTTCGAATATTCTGTGGTGGTGGGATTTCATATTTGGTTTAGTTTTATCAGTCTCGGTGTTGATCTAAATAAAGCTCTTCTTGGCGATAACTAAATTGAGAATAAAAATATTCGCAGAGTGGATTAAGCATAAGGAATATATTAAGAATCTAGATAAAGTCCTGCTATCAAAGAAAACAAAATGTCAAATTATCAAATTCATAAACTTTTAATATCATAATTCATAAATTTTCTTTTATCTACTTTTATCTATTTCATGTAAATGATTAAACACTTAAGAAATTTTTTTTGATGCATCAGTATTTTTTAAAAACAAAATAAAGTACACCTTAATCCAGATAATAAAATTTCCATTTTCAGCTTGAATGTAATATTTATAGGAGAATAAATATAGAATTATACATTGAAAAGATTTAATATGGTAGTTAAAATTCGTTAGATCGATAAATTTGCCTTTTTATTTCTTAACAAAAATTTAAAAAGCACGAAACTTTGCAAATGCATAGATGGATGGATACAAGAGAAACATTTTATTGACACTTTTGCACTATAAAAAAAATTATAAATATATAATTTTTTCACTTTTTTATATAAAACCCACAGAAAACAAAGTGTTTTCATACAATTATGTACCTTATTTAATGAAACTTTGTAATTAGAAGTATATGTTTGTTATTAGATTCATATTTTTGGGATATAATGTATACATAATTGTACCAATTATACCAAACCATATAAATAGAAAGAGCTCTGAAATAATTCTATTAACGAATATTACTCAGATTATCAATCACGCTTTTAAGTAAGCTTCTTATAAAAGATATATTTATGAGTAAAATGCCTTTTGTTAAATATTTTTGTTAGAAGATATTTTCTTCTAATTGAAGTGAGTGTCATTTATATTTAAAGTATCAACCAACTATTGGAACATTTTTCACAAATGTAATATTATTTAATTACATTCTACTTTTCTCACGATATTATAATAATTTCCAAACAAAAATATTTAGTAATGTTCATTGAGTTCATAGCTAGATTAATTTTTTTGACAATTTTTCGAAACTCATCGATTGCTTCAGCACTTCCTAAGTTAATGATGTTCAAAATATTTTAGTTATCAGTGTTTATTCAATTTAGTAGCATAAATCTTGTTTACGTCCCTTGATCAAACATTCATCATAAGTAGTGCCAAATACATCTCAATAGTAATTGCTAAACAATTAGAGATAGAACTTCGTTTGTAAAAATGCTCCAAGGGATATAACAATCATGATTTATGTTGATTAAATCAATAAATGCGCTGCTAAGAAAAATTGAGAATTGCAATTTTTAAACAATACCATGAGCTTATTAGTCATATTTAGTAAAGAATATACTAATATTTTAAACAAAAAGTGTTAACAATATTTCGCTAAATATAATTCTTCAATCAAAGTATAGCTATGGAAAAATCAAAATCCGACATTGTTGATGTATACTGAAAAATCCAACAAGCTCAGTAAAGAATAACGGTGCTTTATATTACGCGCAACTCAGGTAACCAAAACACAGACTTTGTGTGCACAAAACAACACTTATTAATTGCACACAAGCAGTATATAGCATCTAAACAATCTCAAAAAAAGCATTAAGAGAGAATTATTTTTTCTTGATTCGACTACCATTGCAGAGTTCTCACTTAAGATGAACTCAAATGATTGCTCTAAACTTTGTCTATCGGTTTTTTTTCATAGTTTTCTTAATAGAACAAAGAAGCTTCTAGAAGTATATCGTATTGACGCTCTTAATAGATATATCTACAAAATTCTATCAGTTTCAGGGACTTTCATTTTTATATCCAAAGTCGCCTAATTTGTCATCGATTATCCAATATCGATTTGGAATCCATTAATGCTATTTATAAAACCTATTTTCCTTATCATAGAACTGACTACTTAGGGAAACATATCACTAATTCGCAACATTATTTTACATGATTTTAGAGCATTTCAATGACCACCTGATGATGAAGGCCACTTCCCTGACGCTTTTGTTGAATTGGTCTACAATTATGGAAAATTTTGTTGTTCAAAACGTTATAACTCCAACAGTTTTGCTCATAGAAAAGATGAATTTTTTTGTTGTTGTTGAAATTGCTATTATGTCAAATATTTTTTTACTAAATGTGATTAAGAAAACTGAAAAAATAAATAAAAATAAAGAATTTATAATGCCTTCTGAAATAAATTAACTGATTCCAGTAACATAAGAACTAATTCTTCACTTTGTTTTAAGTATTTTCCCTATTTAAAGTAATGGCCGTCTCGAATAGTTTTAACTATTTCTAACAGTAAATTAATCACTGAGTTATATTCAAAGAGGATATTTTGTACATTAAGATTTTATCAAAATACATCCGAATTAATAGAAAGATTTTTAAACTCAAGTACTATAAAAGTGTCAAATTAAGTACAGATCTTAAATTTAATCCCACGCACTTTAAATAATACAAACAACATTAAAACTATTTCGTTAAATTATCTTTAAAAATTTCCGAAGCCGTTAAATTTATCCTTGCAGAAAACTAGCTTCAAAATTAGTTTTCCGAAAGATATATTTAACAGCGTCTCTTGAGATATTTTTATTTAAGTGGATGCAGTCTTTAATTACTTCTAACTAATCTTCTTATTCTCGAGACAGTAAAAAATAACATTCTTTTGAAGCTTTAAGAATCTGTTCTTTCAAATGAAGGGACAAAAAAAAGTTCAAAGGATTTCTTCTAAAATAATACTTTTGACATTTGGCAGATTAGTTTCAGTTTTGGCGAGATTAGTTACGTTTGGCGAGGCGGCTCGCAAGAAAAATCTCGGGAACGCTTTAATTTTCAGGGTTATAGAGGTTTAATGTGAAGGTTTAAAAGATGTGCATGTATAAAATGGCGCACAGGACAAATAAAACGGTAACCCCGTTTACAAAATTGTAATTCTGATAGTTTTTTCATGTAAAATGCTTTATACCAAACATGCGTTAGCATATGTTAGTGTTAACTTACTTTAACTATAGTTTTAATAATATATTAACGTCCCGTTTAAACGCAAGCTAGGGCTATTTTGGCATGGACCTCGAAATTTTGAGCCATGGTCAAATGACAAGAACGACACCTGAGCTGACATCTCCGTCTCCAAACTTCCACACCACACTAGCGTGAGCTCATTTGGCTAACACCACGGTTGTTCGGCGTTATTGGAACTCGAATTTAATCCCTCCAGTTCCGAAGCCAAGGTCATACCACCAGATCACCCAAGCCTCCATGCTAAGATTGAATTTGTAATTAAATTAAAATTATATATATAAATTTTTTGAACTAAATTTGAACTGAAGTTATTTGCATTTTTCAAATTAGCCATTTTTGTCAAATTACTGGTTCTCCCACCGAATTGATGGTATTACTTTTTGTTAGATTAAAAACATTAATTGCTACAAATAACAAAAAAATTAGAAAGTATAAAAATAATAACAACAGTGCATTGTATTAATATCCGAATTAAATTTTGAATCACACACACAAAAATTGAATGTTTTGTAGTTGAGTTCATTATTTAGGTTCTTGCCGTTAACTGTTAAAATGTATTAAGCAGCATGACTTTAAAAAAACATGAAATTTTGTTAAGATTATTTTTAGTTTTAATAAAGCATTAATTTAATTTAAATTACAAGAATTTACATAAATTATCTTACTGGCAAAAAGATTTAAAAATATTCTAAATAGTTGAATAAAAATAAAGATTAAAATGAAATCTGCTATGCATATTTCAATGTATCGTGTTTCTTGAACGACCAAGCACCACTTTCTCCTGCAAGTTAAATTATATTTTTATCCATTTTAATTGTTATTTGAATTAGTAACTTTAGTATTGCAAGCGATAAAAAAAACTTTGTCTCGTATTTATTTTTTTTAAAAATATCGCATTTCCTATTTATTACATTTAATATAATAATGTGCTCACAATTACATTTTTCAAGGGTTTTTTTTTTTTTTGCTGTAGTAATGGACTTATTTTTTTTAATCAGAGCTTTTGTAAATGCAATCGCAACGCGTTATTAAAAATTGATTTTTTTAGAAGCTCGTGCAAATAATAAAATTTTAATTTTTCGCCTACGGATTTTTGTTGGCGCCAAAAACATTATCCCAAAAACAATATTATGTTCTGACATGATAAAAATTAAATGCCGAAGATTTTTTACCCTGAATCAAAAAAACCGTCCTACGAAGTGCACAACTAAATATATCCAGGAAATATACTTTTAAAGACACAGCAACCATCTGAATTTATTTATATAAAAAAACAAATATCAGGTCAAATATGATCCTATAATATAAATTATTGCATGTCCAAAAAAATAACTATATATATAGGAAAAAATCTCAGCAGCATCTGTTAGCTTTAAAATATCTAAAAAGATTTAATTGCTGGTGAATCTTTTTAGATATCATATGGATGTAGTATCTATTAATTTAAATTCTAATTCATTTCCTAATTTTTATCTTAAATTATCTCAAGATAATTTCATTCTAAAATGCTCTCTCAATGCTGAAATTATCTCAAGATAATGTCATTCTAAAATGCTCTCTCATTGCTGAAATTATCTCAAGATAATGTCATTTTAAAATGCTCTCTCAATGCTGAAATTATCTCAAGATAATGTCATTCTAAAATTCTCTCTCAATGCTGAAATTATCTCGAGATAATTTGATTCCAAAATGCTCTCTCAATGCTGAAATTATCTCAAGATAATTTCATTCGAAAAGGGTCTCTTATTTCCTGACCCAAATCCCTCCTTATTCACCGATTATAATTATTTAATTATTTCTAACACGAGGTAAACGAAATTGCTGTCTCAGCCATTCCCACGCCAGGAACAAAGGGATAAAAATCCTTAACACCTACACATCTTTCCAAAAAGATCCCCAAGATTTCATTGTCTAAATCAATACGTTGCAAAGAAATCCCTATCAAGATCGCACAGTAAAAATCCCTGAAGGGACAAACTTCTCTCTTTTGTTGTGCCACGGTATATTTTCGCTTCTCCCTAATAAATAATATGCGTCTAGGGTAAAATAAATTGAAATTAATTTTCAAAAGTTTCTTTTCGGGTACTCGTCCACAAAATTATATATTGATTTTCATAATTATATTTATTAAGAATCAGAAATCGTTTTATCAAATAATAAAAACAATAATATAAATTTTAATTAATTAATTATAATTATATGAATCATCAGCATTAGGTATATTAATTCTTTAAAAAAATAAGAATTGCCATTATCTAATGGAACGCACAAATAAAAACAATATCTGCAGATTTTGAAAAAAAAATCTTACATTATTTGTGTATATTTAATGAGCATTATATGATAAATTCAGCGGCGGAATTCTGACTAGGCTGCTAATTATGGCTTCTGAACGGACTCCGAAACACGTCATTTCAGAAGATGGCATTAGGGCCTGGAAATTTAATTATATGTGTGCCATAAAATGGAATTAGCATATTCAAATAATATCTAATTTTAACCTACCGCCATATGGGCGAAACTATACAAATCTACTGGCAGGTATTAGGATGCTTAGTAAAATGTTAAGTATTAATAGTCTGTCTAAAGCGTGAAAGAAATTGTATTATATCAATTTATTGTACATTTTGAAGAAATGCGTTTATATGAGTTTAGTTTTTAGTTTAGTTATATTAACATCCCGAAGTAGAGCAACACTAAGGCTGTTTTCGGACCGATCTCGTAATTTTGAATTACTATCAGATAACGAGGACGACACCTGAGCTGGCACTCACGTCTGCACACCACACTTGAGGGAAAACGTTTATCCTGAGGGATTTAACGTGCAAAAGACCCCTTTACACGTTGGTTCTTCGGTGAAATCATGTCTAGAAGCTGAACCCTACGGCTCACAATCCGAGACCCTAACACCAGACCACCCCGGCTCCTACCTTCATATATATATATATATATATATATATATATATATATATATACACACACATACACACACTGAAGTGACAAAAGTCATGGGATGACTGTTAATAGTGTGTCGGTCCTCCTTTTCCCGGCGAAGTGCAACAACTTGACGTGTCATTGAGTCCACAAGTCGTTGGAAGTCCTCTAAAGGAATATTGAGCCATGCTGTCTGTATAGACGTCCAAAATTGTGAAAGTGTGGATGGTGCAGGAGTTAGGGCACAAACGGATCTTTCGATGATGTCCCATAAATGCTCGATGGGATTTATATCGGGCGATCTAGGTGGCTGGATCATGCGCTGGAATTGTCCGGAATGTTCTTCAAACCAATCGCGAACAGTTCTGGCCCGGTGACATGGCGCATTGTCATCCATACAAATCCCATCGTTGTGTGGGTACGTGAAGTCCATGAATGGCTGCAAGTGATCTGCAAGCAGCTGAACATAACCATTTCAGTCAATGATCGGTTCAGTTGCACTAGAGGACCGGGTCCATGCCATGTAAAAACAGCCCACACCGTTATGCAGCCACCACCAGCTTGAACAGTGCCTTGCTGATAGTTTGGGTCCATGGCTTCGTGGGGTCTGCGCCACACTCGAACTCTACCATCAGCTCGTAACAACTGAAATCGTGACTCATCTGACCACGCCACGGTTTTCCACTGGTCTAGGGACCAGTCGATATGCTCACGAGCCCAGGAGAGTCGCTGCAGGCGATGTCGTGCTGTCAGTAAAGGCACTCGAGTCGGTCTTCTGCTGTCATAGCCCAAGGAAGACAAATTTCGAGGCACACTCCTATCGGACACGTCCCTCGTACGTCCCACATTGATTCTTGCAGTTATTTGACGAAGTGTTGCGTTTCTATTAACATTGACCATTCTACACAGAGGTCGGCGGTCTCGGTCGTTAAGTGCAGGTGGTCGCCCACTGCGCTGTCCATGATGGGATGGGATGCCTGAAATTTCCTACTCTCGGCACACTCTTGATACTGTGGATCTCGGAATGTTGAATTCACTAACGATATCCGCAATGGAATGACCCATGCGTCTAGCTCCAACTAACATTCCACGTTCAAAGTCTGTTAATTCTCGTCGTGCCGCCATAAATCACTAAAAACCTGTTCAGATGAATAACTTGAACACAAATGAAAGCTCTGGAAAACGAACTGCGCATTTATACTTTTTCGCTGCGATACTACTGCCATCTGTATATTTGCATATTGCTATCCCATGACTTTTATCATTTCAGTATATATATATATATAAATCGGACTGGGAATATATTATTTCTTTTGACTGAGGGAAGGGATTTGAATCCTTAAAGGAAGAGGTCATGCTATTTACCACCAAACTGTATCAAATATTCTTAAACTCATAGACAGTTCCATTCAAACCACCTCAGTCCTGGTATTGCTACAAGATTCTACGCCTTCTTCAACAGGTTGCCCACAATGCTTAAGATCACATCAAAGAACTGCAAGGCTATTAAATAAATTTAAAAACACCTGTGATGTTTAAGTTGTAACTAAATTGTTACAAAAAAGGTTCCCAACAACAAATCAATTTTTGATTTGTTCAGTACAAAATCTTTAATGAGTATATATATTTCTACAATTTGCAAAAATGTGATGTCGACTGAATATCTTTATCAAACCAAACATTAATTTTTTTTTTGTAAAATTAAAATCAATTACAATTTTTTTAATAAAGATATTTTTTTAAATAAAACCAAGACGTCTCCACAGATTCTATTCATTTACGTTTTTAATTGCATTTACATATTTTTAATACAGATTCCAAACTGACGCGATTTTGAAAGAAAGAAGTAAATTTATTTCATTTCTAAGAAACTGTAAAAATAGCCGATTATTAGTCTGTTATTGTATTCTTTTCCTTTTACATTACGAAACTGCTTTTTTTTGTTTACGAATTCCGTGTTTCGTACCTTTATTTTTAATGAAAATAATTCCTGGTTCTTCTCTTTATGTTTGCTTTATATCGATTTCAATTAATTAATTTCTTCTTGAAAATGCTTTTTGTCCTAGCTTTTTGTTTTCTTTATAACGGGAATTGCCAACGAATGAAAATAATGTGATCTAGAATATAAATTTTATTTATCTATCTTCGGGTCGAGGTTTATTTTACTTTTTATCGCGTTTGAAATTAAAAGGCAGGAAGTTTGGTTTCGTTATGAATATTTCTCATTTGTTGCAGTGCCGAAAAGATTGATTGCTGAAAAAAGTTCCCCCACCGATTCGAAAACTGAAGATTAAAAAACGACTAAATTCAGACTCAAAATATTATAGTTTTAAGAAATTTTAATCTAATATAGCCCTTGGTCGTCTTGAAATAGAATGTTTGTGGCATTAAAAAAAGTAGAAAAATCTCATCTATCTCAGAGAACTCTTGATGTAATGGAAATTAAGTTATTTCAAATACAGAAGGGTAGACCTTCAACCTTTCAAATGCACGGATTTGTTTTTCGCACTTTAAGAAAGACGAAAAATTTTGTAAATTGCTTGGCATCCTCATAAAAAAATGAAACAAAAAGCTGTTGGCCATCTGAAGAAAGTGTCATTACAACTAAAATCTCCTAACAAACGAAAGTATTATAGTTTAGGAAAGATTTTAATCTAATGTAGCCCCTGGTCCTCCTGAAATCGAATGTTTGTGGCATTCAAGAAATTAGAAAAAAAATATCTCATCTATTTCTTGATGTAAGGAAAATTTGGTTTTTCAAATGCAGAAGAATAGATACCTTCAACCTCGCAAATGCAAGAATGTGTTTTTGAATATTTTTGTAAATTGCTTGGAATTCTTAAACAAAAATGAAACAAAAAACTACACTAGCATTAAATTGGCCATCAGATGAAACTGTCATTACAACTAATTTCTTTTAACATACTAAAACACGCTTTGCAATTTCTGAACAAGCATCAACGTTCAAGTAGAAATTTTAGAATAAAAATGTAACATTGCATGATAAATCATAGAATTTTATAAAAACGACAAAATCAGATTTTTCATTAAAAAAAGAAATTAAAAAAGTGAAAATTATCAAATAGTTCAATAAAAAAACGTCTGGTGATCAAATCAACAGAAAATTTCAACAGGTATCAATAAAGTTTGAAAAAATATCGTTTTCTCAGAATCGATTAAAATTTTTATTAAGGGGAGAAGGGGGATGCAGAAAATTGACAAAAATTGATATAGGTAGAAGCATTTCTTTAAAATATTTTTCCAGTTCTGTTGCAAATTTTTAAGAGACAGATCTCTTGTCAGATACCCTATAACAAGTGTTTTTATTTATTTATTTTACCTTGAAAAGATAAATAAAAATTTTATTTAAATGTCATTCCAGTATATTTTTTAAGTGCCAGCATTAACTCTTTCAAGAGCAAAATATAGATAAGAAATAGAATGTTTCACACTTCCAGCCTTCTAAAATGTAATCATAATTTTGTCCTAATCAAAGGTATATAAATTAAGTTACAAGTTATTCTGCCTGAAATGTAAAATAAAATTTCTTGGTATCCTTTATGTAAATGTAAATGTCTCAATTGTTTAAAGTTTATATTAATACATATGTGTACGTAAATATAATATTTATCAATTGAATGTGATACGTATTTATTTCAGTTCAGAATAGTGCAATGAAAGAAAATATGTAAAAAATAAGTTATTTTGACTGATATTTATTTAAAAATATAAATTAGTTTAAAGAAGACTCTAAAAAAAAGTCGATTTCATTTTAATTGGATGAACAACGTGAAACACTTATTAAAAAATGTGTATTTAATTAATCTCAAGTGAAATCATTCCTATCATTCTCTTCGTTAATAATCGTCCACTGTTAAAGTGTAAAAAAAAACATCACTAGTTTAAAGTTTATGGGCGATAGACAGTTATTTCACCATTTCTTGCCGAAACATCACTAGATAAATCACTGAATAATATTAAAATGTATTAAATATTCCTAATTTTTATTTTAGTAATGGGCGACTAACAAAATTTCAACAAAAAAAATTAATAAAGATCTAAAAAAATCTGATTTTCGTTGTTAAGAGAATTTTTAAAGAATCCATTAATTCTGTAGAATAACACCTATATGAAGCTGCGAGATCCCCAAATATACATGTTTGATAGATTCATTTAAAATATATTGCTGCAAAATTCAAGTAAAGTAATATTTCATAAACTACTATTTATTATTCATTTACATTCATACTATTCATTAGCTACATAAAAAGAAGGAAATTAAATGCATTACAAAAATTCAAATCTAAAGTTAAATCCTATAAATTATCTAATTTAATACTGTTACGAAAATTCTCACAAGAACGATGCGGAGATGCAGACTTTATTGTCAAGGAAAAAGTTTATTGGATATACGCAACACTAGCGACAAATTCACAGCGAATTAACTCTACTTAATATGCTAATTTCGGTTAAGAGCAAAACTATAGAATGCTCGTCAAAAAGAAAAGACGATCTCTCAAACTAAGCCAACTGACGTAGTTCGTTCCCCGAACTGATCTCTTCTCCTCTTTAAGTCACGCCCTTAAATAACGGCCCACTAAAGTGGGCGGGGCAAACGCAGAAACCAGTCGCTCGTTCCGGAACAAGTCTAGAAATTTCTCCAACTTTCTCTAGGAACAAATCTTTACTTTTCGGTTTCTACTACATATTTTAAAGTGTAATAAAAACCGTGAACTACCTCATTAAGCCGCCAAAGCATCTACATCGCCAAATTAGTCCAATATGGTGATCTTCTGTTGTCAATCCCCTTAGAACAGTCTTTTTTCGCTGACACGTGATTCCATTACAATTACTTTATACAATTAAACTATTTAGAAATTTTTACAATATTTACACAAAAATTAATACATATTTGCATCTAATTTACACAAAAATTAATACATATTTACATCTAATTTACAC
>JAOUZG010041943.1:2812134-2837167 GCA_026289955.1 Argiope argentata
TTATTTAATAGTGAATAATCAAAAACAATTATTTAATAGTGAATAATTAAAACAATTATTTAATAGTGAATAATTAAAACAATTATTAATTAAATGGGATAATAATTTAATTAAATGGGAACATTATATTCTTATATACCGTTGATTATTATTTATCAGTCCAAATTGAAAAAAAAAATGTTTCACAAAATCATTTTACGATATCAACAATTTAATATTAGCTTCTTTATTAATAGGTTTATATTGTTTTCTCTCTTGTTCAAAAATAATCGTCTGTTTTTTAAAATGACTGAAGAAATTCTAAAAAATAGTTTATAAGCCGTTTCTTGGTCATAGTACATAACATATTTTGGTCATAATATGAAGAAAAAAATATATAAATAAATATTCAATCAATCTTTATAACAATTTGAATATACACTGCAAAAACAATGAGAAAAAACTCATAGAAATACTGAACTTAGACCTATTTATTAATTTTTTTATTCTTTAAAGCAGTCAATTAATCCTTTCTAAGTAAGTAAAAGAATTTGAAATTTCGTATCTTCAAACTTTCGATATATATGACACAATATATGAAATCAGCAAAACGAAAAACGACATTCTGAAAACAGTTATAAAATTCATCATTATTAACTTCTGAATAAAAAATTTTCGAATAAGAAAATGAAACCATTTCAAAATGATTGATAGCTTTTAAATTATTAGAAGTGACTATAATTACGATCACTACATATTCTGCATCGCACTGGATAAGAAAAAGTTTGATAAATCTGAATTCAATTCTGCGCTTAAAGGCAAAAATGAGTTTGCATGAATTTGAGAAAGCCCTACTAGAATAACATATTTTGATGAAAAAATAAAATATTTCAGACGAAGTAAAATATATATCTTGAAACAATCCATCATTAGATGACAAATACAAGAAGAACGTTTTGTATAAGCAATATTGTGGCTATGAAATCTGTAACCGTCGTTTAGAACAGGACAACAGATAATAAAAAGCAAGTTAAAGAATTAACCAACATATTCTCTTATTTATTATCTGTCTACATCTAATAATTTAAGAAATTCACAGTTAACTATAATATTTCCATTGCTTTAGCGAAAATAAGTGATTATGTTCTGCATAATTCTCGCATAAAGGTTGCGAAGAGAAGTGAATAGATTAAGAAAATGTGCGGAGCCTTTTATTGAACACGCAAGGAAATGCTGCGAAAGAAGTATATAATGTAAAGTAGAAGGCAGTAAAATAATGTTTGATAAACTTCAGGTCGCGGCCCCCAAGAACCCCCCACACACACACACACACAAATATCGACAACAAATCCTCTTCCAGCATAAGAAATCGTATGCAATTTTAAAAGTTAAAATTAAAAGTAACACTAAAATATATTATACAAATATATACAATAAAATAATTTAAATGCATCAAGAAATATTTTCGAAAAATTCCACTAATAATAATGGAAAGTGTTTGTTTGTGTGCGATCGTGTGCGTGTGCGTGTATTGTCCCTCTATAGGTCACACCTCACTTAGAAAAGTAATTCGATCCATAATTATTCATTTAATACAAAGATTTCTTTATTGCTCTGAAAATTAAATCTACATAATTGTTTTAAGTCGAATTTTGAAGAATTAATCTACATCTTATTAGCATTTCTTTAGGCTTTTATAATAATAAAAATTGTAAAAAATAAAACGACAAAATAATGCACAGTTTCGAATGATGAGTGAGAAGTACAATCCAAGTGCAAAGGGTTAATGTTAGCATAGTGTTTATAGAAAGCTGAAGAAATATTCTGTAAATAGAGCCAATTTAATTACTTAAAAAATCATTTCTTTACTGAAAGGAGCGATTGTGTTTTTATATCTTATTGTTTATTGCCCACCGACGGAAAAAAAGAACATTTTACTTGAAATTTTTTTTTTTTGCACTTTTTCCTTGTCACAAGTATGAATTATTTTAGTGAATCATAGAGCGTGATATTTATCACTTTAACGTCAGTAAATTGAATGTTTGGAATGTCAGAAAGCAACATAAGAATGCAGCTAAAAATGAAACCTGATAACTTCATATAACACAAAACGATAATTTGTTTAACATCAAAAATAACATTTTAGGTTTAAATTGGTTCCGAGTGGTAATGAACATATAATAAAGTAGCGATGCTAATCAATTTTCATTTCACGGACGTTAAAAATAAGGGATATGCACTAATAAATACAACAAGATAATTTAATTATTTTTCTTCGTTCAAAAACGATACACAACTCCACTTTTAATTCCAACTAATCGATTTATTTATGAGATTGATAAGATAAAAAATGACATTAGTGAAACGCTTTTCTAGCAAAGATGACGCTAGTAGTCACGAGTTCGACTACCACGTGACTTTCTTTCCTGACACTCTGAAAGAAAACTTCACGGGTTGGATGATGTTTTTTATTCTCTGCACAGTCATCCGCGTCAATAGTGTTAGTATTGACGTGGCCTTTTCTGCAGACGATCACGTCGATGCCTTGTAAAGCTTTGTGCAAAAGCAATCGGCTGTTGCTTTCTAATTGTGAGATAATGATGCTTGATCTCTTTTCATTTTCTCTACTTCTGAGAGATTGAATTCTTATCAATCACTTGTTACCGTTTACACCATTGACGACAAGATAAAAAATCACGTCGGCGTTTATAACAAAGAGTGAAAACTCGGGCAGTTGGCTATATTTTATTCAAATTATCCCGATTTATTTGGGATAAAAATTTGTGAATGTGGATATTTCATGCCAAAGTTGTAATTAGACATTAAAGACTTAAATTTTTTATATTTATAGTCTTCTAATCAATTCTATTTATCTATGAATCGTCATTCATATGTACGTAATTCTTCTATACATAAAAAATAGAAAAGAATATTAATAAATTCTGCTTTATTTTAAACTTATGAGGTATCGACTATTTTTTTTAAATATATTTTGATAAATTTACGATTATGATTTTATTGCCCTGGATTCTAACAGCATGTGTAAGAGAAAAATTATTAATAGCTACATTTTATTTAAATTACGTGGTCTGGTTTAGAAAAATGATTTGAAATGCTCGAGGTTTCAATATTTATTCAAAGTCTACAAATCAATAATTAGTATATTTTATTTAAATTATTTTGAGTACTTTGGAACAATGATATGAATACCCAAATTCCAGTAGGACAGCAAAATGTGTAAGAAATATATTATTAATAATTACATTTTATTCAAATTGCTTTGATTGAATTGGGAGAATGATTTAATTGCTCGAAATTTCAACAGTATGCGTGAGAGAAAAATTATTAAAAGCTGTATTTTATTTCAATTTCTTTCATTGGTTTCGAAAAATCATTTGAATAATCAGAATTTCATTAACACTAAGTCAAAAAAATCAATAATCAAATCCTTTTATTTAAATTATTTTGAATAGTTTGGAACAATGATTCGAATACTAGAACTTCAGTAGGAAGGTAAAGCGCATAAGAGATAAATTATTAATCATTTCATTTTATAAAAATGATTTTGATTGAATTGGGATAGTGATTTGATTGTTCGAAATTACAGCAGCATGTGCAAGTGAAAAAATTAACAGCTGCATTTTATTTAAATTACTTTGATTTGTTTAGAAAATAATATTTCTATACTTGAATTTCATTAATGCAAAAAATCGTTGATCGATACTTTTATTTAAATTATTTTGAATCGTTTGGAATAAGGATTTGAATACTTGAATTTTAGTCGAGAAAGTAAAGCGTATAGGAGATAAATTATTAATTATTTCATTTTATTTTAATTTTGATCGAATTGGGACAATGATTTGATTGCTAGAAATTCTAGCAGCATGTGCAAGTGAAAACATTAACAGCTGCATTTTATTTAAATTACTTTGATTTGTTTAGACAAAAAAACTATTTTGAATCGTCTGGAACAATGATTTAAGTACTCGAATTTCAGTAATAAGGCAAAAAGTGTACAAGAGATAAATTATTAATCATTACATTTTACTCAAATTATTTCGATTGAATAAAATAAAAATTAAAAAGACCGTCGTAAAATAGTAGTTATTTGTTTAACTTGTATAAAATATAGATTAAATTCATATGTTTAAAAATAAACCTTAAAATACTTTTAATTATACCTTTCGTCATGCAATGGTATTTTTTCCTTTGTATTCACCCATTTCTTTTCAAAACATGTACATAAACTAAGCTTGTGTACCTATTACATTCTCCAGTATATTTTACATTTTAAAACTACCATCACGGATGATATACGAAGACAAACATTCAGTCATAAAACTTTATGATTATCTTACTACATAGCACATTACGACATTACACTGCATTTTCTTAATACTAAAACGTCTGTCTTATCAGATAACAACCAGCTTTATTTCTACTGTAATGGGAACTTCATGAGATAATAGATGAACCGTGTGCATGTTCGCAAAGCAATTAATCTGCTGCTTAAAATTTTTCAAGGGGATGAATTTCTATTTATTTGTTATTTGAATAAAAATGAAATTATACTAAATAACTGATCTTTGCATACTGTGTTTAAAAGATGCGAGTTCGAATTCGAGATTTTTATAATTCTCTGCACTTCAAACTTTTCCGAATCCTAAAAAACACATTTTTAGAACTTTCTTTGTCTGTGAATCCTATAAACACTTTGAATTAGTTGGATGCAATTTAGTATGTGATCTCTATACAAATTTCGTAGATTTCTGTCTATCCCAACCTCCAAAGTAGGAGTTCTGCTGTCAATAAGGTCTTTCTTTCATTCTTTTAACAATTTTTCTTTTTCTTTTCTTACTTCCATCTTATGCTCATCCAACTGGTTAGATAACTTAGTGTTATAGGCACCGGGGGAATAGGATAGCGTTATGTAATGTCAATAGAGTTGTTCTTAAATTATGGAGGGGAGTCAAGGTAACCAACATTAAAAAATCGGGTTTTGGCCGTAAATAATTATTTTTTTAATTGTTTTATCTGAAGGCTTGTTCTTTTATACTGCTAAACGCGTTTTCATTTTATGCATATGATATAAAGTTTAGAGAACTTAACAACTGAATTGTAGACCATATAAAAATATTTTTATTTAGATTATTTAAAATTTTTTGCCTTATTCTATTTCATCCCTTTTACCGTTTACGAGGTATTATTTTGAAATATTTTCAAAATAATATCTAATAAATATATGCCTGATGTAAGAAATTTTTTTATAGTTCTATCTGTTATTGATTTCTGAAAATATAATTTTTCTTCTTCTAAAAAAGTTTGAAAACTGGAATCTGTAGTGTTGCATACTAAGCGATGAGGCGCTCTTTTGAATTTTCATCAGATATTTATTGGCAACATTAAGCAAGAAACACCCACATTATAAATACACCTGTTATGAACAGATACAGTTATGAATGAATAAAAAAATGCCAACCAAAATGAAGTCGTAAATAATGAGGGTAAAAGCTATGGCAGGGCATTAGTTTGTACAATATTAGAGTATTCAAAAAAGGACACGGTGAAATTGTGTCTCGTGCGAATTACTTTTTGAAACACGGCGAGATTACAATTACTCTCGAACTTTGCTCGGTATTTTCCGGAAAATCAGGGACGTGATAAGAGATAGTCTTATCTCTACAATGTTTTATCACTGCGGAACAATACACGAGCGAAGACCCATGATCTTTCTGTAAGAATTTTATCACCTGAGCACAAATGGGGGAGGATATGTTAAGGTCTGTGAAGAAAATAAATCACTGAACTTGTTATTTGCTCGTGATTATGAAATGTTTTTTCAAATGATTCGACTGAAAGTTTTCTATTCATAATGAGGATAATGGAAACTGATGAGTTGAGTCATTTAATCTTACATCAACTCTGCCATCTAATTATTTACTAAAAATATTATTAAACGTTTATAAAATGAAATAGAAAGGGTAAGATACTTTAAATGTAATTAAAGGGTTTAAATAAAGTTATAACAAGTTTTATTCATGATTGCTCCATAAGGAAGAAATCCAGAAAACCTTTAAATGCGGAAAATTAGTGGGGAATTCGGAAACTTTTCCCCATGATACTAGTCTAAATACAACAGTTATTAAATCGTTTCCCATGATGCTAGTCTAAATACAATCGTTATTCGGCTTTTTCCTATGATAATAGTCTGAATACAATTGTTATTCAATTTTCCCCCCGTGATACTAATCTAAATACAATTGTTGTTCAATTTTTTTTCCATGAAACTAGTCTAAATACAATTGTTAATAAACCGCCGTTTCCCATGGTACTAGTCTAAATACAATTGTTATTCAATTTTTTCCCATGATGCTAATCTAAATACAATTGTTGTTAGTTTTTTTCCATGATACTAGTCTAAATACAAGTGTTATTTCAATCTTTCCCCATGATATTAGTCTAAATAAAATTGTGATTCGAACTTTTCCCTCCATGATACTAGTCTAAATTCAATTAATTTTCGACTGATTTCCCATGATGCTAGTCGTCTAAAAACAATTCTTTATTCGGCTTTTTTTCCTGATGCTAATCTAAATAAAATCATTATTCGACATTTTTCCCATGATACTCGTCTAAATACAACTGTTATTCGACTTTTTCCCATGATACTAGTCTAAATACAATTGTTTATCGACTTTTCCCCTTGATACTAGTCTAATACAGTTGTTATTAAAATATCTTATTGAAGCTCAAAATACCTAAATAAACTTATATTTCAATTTCTAGATAAGCTTCTTCATTTATTGTAAAAAAATTACTGAAGTAATACTTGTGTCTTTAAAAATAACAAATTGGTTCCAAATTAAATATCTTCCATTTTCTATTTTTAATCAAAGGTAAGGCGTACTTCTCCCGCTGAAGAAATAAACCAAGAAGAATTCAATCATGAAATGAACAGAGATTCTTTTCATTTGTTTGAGTTTGAGTTGCAGTTATATTAAAGTTCAACTCTGAAGCAATAATGCTATTTGGGGATTCTTCGGTTTGAGACCTTTTGATTTAATCTAGAGTATTCCTGTTATTGTGAAACTAAATTTAAAGAGAATGAAATTCTAAATTCTTGAAAGTTCAAAAATCTTATTTCTCGAAGTGTTGAAGGCATTTAATAAAAATATTTTGTTGATTGAAAAAAATTAAGATAATTCCTGAGTTCCAGAGACAGTTGATACTTGAAAAAAAATTAGAGAAAGGGACCAAAATAAGGAGTACCAATTAAATTTAGGATAAAGATTATGATTAGAAATGCTGATATTTGAAAATTTTCAATCTTAAACTTTTAAGGAATTATTTACAAAACTGCATACAGAGAACTTAGCAATATTGTAAAAATTCTTAAAAGACACAATTTTTGAACGTAAAATTCTTAAATAACTGAGGAGTTGATAAATATGGATTACTTAAAAACTTTTAACAGGTACAAACAAAAAATAGAAAAATATATCAAAGCGCTTTATGTAATTTTTGTATATGCCTAACATACACATTATATTATATATCATGCACATTATCATGCATACGATGCATATATGTTAGTATATGCCTAACAAGTGTATGTTAGGCATATCATATCATGCACAATATATTATACATTATAATATAATGCGCATGATTGAAGAATCATTTAGAGTGATAAAATATTAAATCTAAATATTTATTTTTATAATATTGATAATTATAGAATGTGTAGAACCAATTAATTAATTCTCTGACAGACCATTCTTTACATAATAAACATTGGAACCAATCTTCTTTTCTGACGCCTCAAAAAAGGTTTCTATTCGTAGGAATCTGAAATTTTTATTTCAGAGATGATTAATACCAGATTTATTTTGATCATAGTAAGAGCCATTGAATTGAAACCTTTGAACCCCTTCTTGAAGCCTTTATTTTTTCATGTTTGTTTCTCTGGTGTTTGTGACAAGGTGACAAATATGGAAGAGTAATCCATATTTATCACCATGCTAGTATTCCATATTTATCGGCTACTGGATATTTATTTTGGGAAAATATAAATATGGAACAAGAAATCGCAACTCGGATACATTATAGACTAAAATAAACTTCAAAATAAGATCTGCCTGTCCACGTCAATATCACAAATATAGAAATAAAATTTAAACTTGAAAATATACTATAGAGAAGGACATTCAGAAATTTATATTCACCAAAAAACAGAAATATTTTTAATGCGATGGTGACAGCTATGACAACACTAATAACAAGGTTCTAAAGAAGACCGGATTTTTTTCATTAGATTTCAACTCTCAATAATAGATAAATCGACTTATTCCATATTTGTGATTCTTCCTCTACAATTAATTGACATTCAAGAATATCTGGTTTGTAAAATGTAATATAGTTATATAAATCGCTTTATATAAAGCTTTTGTTATGAGATATTCGAGTGGTAATTTATATATCAGAAATGCACTTATAAAAGAGGGATTTTTAAAAATTTTCTTCTGACCTTTTTTAACCCACGAAGAAATATAAAAAATAATTATCTGGAATATTCTCCTCTCTACTTCTTTATATGATAAATCTTTATATGATCAAATTTTGCGTTTAAATTCGAAGATGGCAGAATCAAAATGCTACTTAATCATATTGAAGATGTACAGGGTGTTCGTAATTAAACGACCGTTCTTCAAAGTTGTCTACAGGTGAAACTATTGTTCAGAAAGTTATGTAATTTTGTATAGGACATAATGAAGGGATGGGAATTTGTTTGAGAGAATTAAAAAAATAGTTTAAAATTCCGCCACCAGGGGCAATTTCCCAAATTAATTACACATTTAGAATGTGTAATTAACAAATTTAATTACAAAAAAGAAGAAAAGACATTTGACAAATTTAATTACAAAAAAGAAGAAAAGACATTTTAAACATGACGGCCATCATTTTCCACTGCCATCTGGTAACATGCTAGATCACCAGACAGCGATATGCATCATTAATTCAGAATAAAATTGTCCCGTATTTACAATTGTCTTTCGTGCATGGGAATTTGTTTGAGAGAATTAAAAAAAAAATAGTTTAAAATTCCGCCACCAGGGCAAATTTTCCAAATGAATTGTACATTTAGCATATTTTTGACAAATTTAATTACAAAAAAGAAAAGACATTTTAAACATGACGGCCATCATTTTCCACTGCCATCTGGTAACATGCTAGATCACCAGACAGCGATATGCATCATTAATTCAGAATAAAATTGTCCCGTATTTGCAATTGTCTTCCGAGCATGGGAATTTGTTTGAGAGAATTAAAAAAAATAGTTTAAAATTCCGCCACCAAGGACAATTTTCCAAATGAATTACACATTTAGCATATTTTTGACAAATTTAATTACAAAAAAAGAGAAAAAACATGTTGAACTTCACTGCCATCATTTTCCACTGCCATCTGGTAACATGCTCGATCACCAGACAGCTATATGCATCATTAATTCAGAATAAAATTGTCCCGGATTTGCAATTGTCTTTCGAGCACAATTTTCATGCAAGATACAGCTCCTCCACACATTAGCCGTTGTATAAAGTACGTTTTCCAGAATCATTTTACAGAGGAACGTGTCATCAGCCGTCAGTTCCGTGGTTTGTGGCCTCCCCGGTTTCCAGACCTAAATCCATGTGACTTTTGTCTTTGGGGATATTTAAAACATTTGGTAAGTAATAACAATCCAAAAATTTTATGTGATTTAGAAAGCAGCATCTCACAGCATGTTCTTACTATTTCCCAGAGCACACTACGGTCAAATATAGAACATAACAAGCTTACGATTCCGTTTCAATGTAACGTACGTTAACGTACATGCAAATGTACAGACTGACAGACGGTCAACCCGTTACTATATTTAACTAAAAATTTGATAAAAATCTGAACTAATTTTTTAAAATCAAGTTCTTTATGTTTACTATCTTTATCTTGTTCTTTTGAACCCGGACAGACAAACATATTTTTATGAATGGATTTAGTTTAAATTTTGATCTTAAAAAAAATCTACAAATTTGGTAAACAGAATAAACTCGCCTATCTTAAACTAATTTTCAATTATTATGAAAACACTATCAAACAACTATCGTCAACAAACAATTCCTAAAATTCTGAGAAATGAAACGTGTCAAAATCTTGAGTTCGATTTTCGAGCAAAATATTTCTTTCTTTGAATACTTCTTAATTAGTAAACTAAAAAGGAAATGTTGATTAATGTTAAACTAAAAGCAAGTAGTTAAATATATTTATTTGAATAATTTAAAAAAACTACATTGAATGAAAACCGTGGGGAAAAAAAGAATACAATTTTGTTAATATTTATAAAACTCTATCAACTATCATCTATCAAAGTCAAATCAACCGACCCTATTTGAGATTAAAACTCATAGGTTAAGAACCACTGTCACACACACACACACACACACACACACACACACAAAAAAAAGAAATTAAAAAAATTCAATAGTTAAAAAGAAATGCAAAATGTTTTGAGACGGCTGACCTTCAAGACACTCATTTGAAAAGTAATAAGCTTCATTTGCATTCAGAACAGTGAATACATATACAAAAATCAATATCTCATTAACAGAGGACGCTGAGACATCACTTTTCTGCTATCTCAGTAACTTACTTATGAGGCTATACGTTACTCAGTAGAAATGCAAATCATTTCTTTTCCAGGATTTGGAAATCTATCAAGAAGAAAAACAGATTTCCCATAATTTGATAAGAACAGGTAGAGATCAGTAAAAAACTGAAATTTGTTCTAAAAAATCTTTCTTTTACTCTGTACATGCGCACAGTTTATTGATGGAGATGTGATTTTCTAAAATCACTTTTCGAATTTCTAAGATCGAGCAACTTGTAGCTTTAAGCGAGCTATATTTGTGTATATATTAGATTGGGGAAAAGAAATCCATTATTATTTTACAGCCATCTACCGAGAAATAATGGATTTCTTTCCATTATTTTCTATTTCTTTCCATATAGAATTTTTGAAAATAATGGAAAAAGAAATCCATTATTATTTTACAACCATCTACCGAGAAAATAATGGATTTCTTTCCATTATTTTCCATTTCTTTCCATTATTTTCTTCCCATATGGAATTTTTGAAAATAATGGAAAAAGAAATCCATTATTTTCTCGGTTGATGGCTGTAAATTAATAATGGATGTCTTTTTCCCCAACCTAATATAAATTTATTTTGTGTATCTTGGAAACGGCTCTATTTGAATCAAACTTTATATTTAGATAAGATTTTGCTTTTTACCCATATAGATGTCTTTTCTGAAAAATCGTGATTTTACACAAAAACATTATTTTATAACTAACTATTAGAGCCTTTTTTCTATCTGTTCTCATGTTGACAATGTAATATAGCGCCATCTAGGAACCTATTTACACCATAGTAAAACTGAGTAAATTCAAAAGTAAAAGTAATGCTAGATAAACTGTAAAATGAATATTCTAACATAGCAGATTGTTTCAAATAACATGTTACAATAAGTGCATTCATAATTTTTTTTATTTAAATGAACAATTCATACGTAGGTAAGATTGAAAAATATTCATATGTAATCAGTACGTGATTCGTATCTAAATATTTTCACTGAAATAACACGATTATACAAAAAAAAAAAAAAAAAAAACCCACCTGCAATCGAAGTTCGATCCTCCACATACTTTGAAATGAGGAGAGATGTCTGCTCTAACTAATTTACGAAACAGATAAAGGATGACGAAAAAATCAAAAATATGTGTGATAATTCCATCAAAAATCAAAAAAAATGTGTGATAATTCCATTAAAAATCAAAAATATGTGTGATAATTCCATTAAAAATCAAAAATAAGTGTGATAATTCCATTAAAAATCAAAAATAAGTGTGATAATTCCATTAAAAATCAAAATATAGGTGATCAAAAAGTCAGCAGACATTTCAAAAATTCATTTTTAAAATTAAGAAATAATGGATTTGTAAAATGGTTTGCGGAATAGGCATTCAATATACATGTATTTTGTGTGAAGAGGGGACATTAAAATTAATATAACAAGTAATATAAAAAACAATTTTTAAAAATCAATTCCTAATTAGGTTCACAAAGAAAGGTTTATTTTAGTTACTTTTTATTAAATAATCACATTGGTTGTTCTCGTGTTCCGCTTTCCAACGGAAGGAGGGATGCAGTAGATTCTGAGGATATGGATACCTGAGCACCCGAGGGCAGAAGTCTGATTTCTTGCACACACACGTCACAAACCCTTTTTACGGAGTGGACTTCATTCATCCACAGATCGTAATTTAGATTTAGAACACAGAACTATCACCTCTGACCCAGTAACCGGTGGTATTACTCTCGACATGACGGACTTTGTAACCACGACAGATTTAACGTGTGCCAGCCACCACACATACGGAGAGTCTTCGGCTGGCGGGTTTGAACTCTCAGCCCAAGGGATGTGAATTCAACGCCCTACCAAACAGGCTATTCCGGCCTTATAATTACAATTACTATAAATAATTGATCAAAAAACTATACTAGCGTTGAATTTTCAACGAAAATTGAGGCAATGCAAAATGCATGAATTTTCTACGCCAGTTGGGATAAGGCAATTCAAATTAAAAATTTTTAATTTTCTTTATTCAGTATTATTTTATTTTGAAAAATCGATTAATTAGCAATGTTTCATTTTAAATGCATCAAATGTTATGAAAATAAACCGAATTGTTTGAAATAATCGGCCGAAAACATATTAAGCCTAACCACATTAGCGTGATGAAAAAACAAACTGAATTCGTTACTTATTTGGCGGTGAGAAAATAAAGATTTTTGGTGAGAAAATTGGTTTTTAATAAACTAATAAATAAATAATTAATTAATATTTGAAAAAACTGCATTCATGTCAATGTGAGCTAACAGTAGGAATAGTAATAATATAAAAATCAACAGTATATGATCGATTTTATTAAAAAATAAACGTATTAAACTGTTATTTATAAACATGTATGTCCCAAATATCTGAATAATATGATTTCATTTTTGGAATTTCCAATGGAAGAATCGGTAAAAAAATTAAGTTACATCTTTAAAGTAGAGAGGAGTATCAACTTCAATAGCATTTATTCTGAATGGGGCAACGAATTTCTTCGTAAATCCAATAAATTCTATTCTAATTCGAACCTTTAGGAAATACAATATCATTAGAAAGCCCCACAAGTTCCCATGGCTCCTTTGTTCACCAGAGTTGACTCGAGCAGAATTTTAATTGTGGGTGATATTTGAAACTACGCGTGCATCGATCAGAATAGTTGCTAAGAAATATCCGTGCACCAAATATGCCGCATTTAGTTGCCGTGGATGTTGTGATTTATCTGAAATATGTTGCATCTTGTGGTGCAGGCTATATCAAACAATTGTTGCTCTATTAAAAATGAAAATATTGTTATTTATTCTAGGTACATATTCATTCGCTTATATCAGATTCCCCAAGCGATAATTTTTTGTACTAATTTTTTTATTTTAAAAAATACATGCATACTCTCTTCTTCAAACATTTCTCAATCCAATCATTTTTGAGAAATGTTGACAGACATTTTGATCATCTAGACTTCAGTAAAAAAGTCCTAAAATGTCCAAAAGATAGTGTCTAGAGAATATAAAATTGTTTTCGAATTCCGAAGTTTTTATGTACTCCGGGAGTAGCTGTTGTGGATCATGACTTAAAAAGACTTCCTTATTCAAATTTTGCATTTTACGATGAAATGTTTCCAGTACATGAACTATGAATCCAGAGAAAGAATTTCGTCGACGATAAATACGTAATCGGAAAACCCACATGACTGGAAAGATACTTCCTGTGTTTTTGCCCTTCAGTATGTAATCTTTTATTACATAAGCTAATCACTCACACATTCATTTTCACACAATACATCGTCAATTGTTCTCTTGTTAATTTAAAAGTATTTCGTCTAAATTCGAACGACGATGCCAGTCCGAAATAAAAACATCTGTTAAATGCAGATGATTTTCGAACGTATTGCTTTCGTAAAAATGCTTTTTATTGTCTGAAACCAAACGATAAATTTAAACAGCATTTTTTTTATCGAAAGGATTATTTAGCTACAAAACAAAATGTTAAAATCGTTTTACAAATCGGAAAAATGTTCTCTTTTAAACTGAATTTATTAAACATTGAATGTATTATTTATACGATCTGAATTTATTATGATTTTTATATCTACATTATTTATTTGCATTTATATTTTTTAAAACTGCGCCTTCTATTTTGTTTCGTTTTGTAAAGGAATTATTACATTTGCAAATAGTTTCCTGATTTGTTCAAGTTCTTTTCGATGCAAATAAATAAATAGAGTAATATATAAATAATAATAAACTCGTTTCCGCTCTTCAAAGTCACATATTTCCAATTTACCCGCAGACAGGAAACAAAAGTTTCCGTATTCTAATAATAGCTCACTCAAGCCAATTTCTTTTTGGAAGTATACGAATTTGTTATTTCTTCATACATCGGTAGAAGTATATCCGAAATTCGTTTCTCATCCAACATTCTGGAATCGTAAATTTTTTTTTATCAACTGTGCATTCAAGAACTGAGCGTATCTCATCAAAGAGTTACAACTTCTCAAGACTCAAAGATTATTTGTTTGTCTAAAAAAAGAAAGAAAGAAAAATACTTTAAGGACAAGAGTTCTAATCGGAGATCTTCACTGCAGCTACTTTGACTGTCTACACTTTCTCCGATTCTCATGAAAAAATAGTAATTTGAAATTATATTAACTAAATAAAAATATGGTGTTCGTGGTTTGATGTTCTGATACAAAAGTTAACTTTGGGAATGCATGCCAAATACTATTTATATGTGCCTATTTCATAAATGAATTAAATGAATTTTAATATGCATTTCGTAGTAAATAAATTTAGGATCATATCTTCCATATTAATCTTTCAAAATGATTTTGAAATTAAATCTTCTACATATAGAAATATAAAAAAGGTCGTAATAGTTTTATATTTTCTGTTTACTTTTTATTGAAATTAGACCGATATGACCCAAATCTTATATGCGTGCGATATAGTTAAAAACCTGTCAATGCAAGAAATTATTATAAAGAAAACAAATCCTTTTAATGAAATACTTAATTTTAGAATCCAAAATGATTTTAAGTCAAACTGATTTCAGAATCTATTATACACTATTTAGAAACAAAAATCATACTAAAAGTTCCACTGGTTTTATTTGTGTTCTTAATCACAGTAAGAGTCCAGTGAACAGTCTTTATAAAGTTTGAGTCCTTACAAAAATAAATTTATTGTACAGAGTATTTTTTAAACCTTTTTATTTTATTTTAAATGTTAAAGTCTTATTTAACTTGATTAGAAAATGGTAAAACTCTATTAAATTAATCCCTTTGACACTATCATTATTTAAATATGGTTTTTACACAGATTCTCTGAAAAAATAGGAAAAATCAAGGATATTTCATACTATTCTAATTTCTTTTCAATGCTATCTTGTCAGGCGCATTTATTTTTATATGGATTCCTGATGGAATGCACTACTTATTACTTTCTCGAATACGAAGTCGTCATCTAAAAATTCGAACTTAACGAATCACACGATTCAAGCCTCCTGAATCTGAATACGTATTTTTAAAATTCTGTATCTGTGGACGCGAAAACATGTTAGGCTAGATTGTTGAAATTTAGTAAATAAACTGAACTTCGAATTTGAAGATTTCGGTCAAATTTATGCATTTAAAACATGTAGAATAAAAAGATTAATGGTGAGTTAGAAATTTTGTTACAAACGATTCAATGAGAATCTAAATTATGTAAAAATGGTTTTTATTATTTTTGGGATATTAATTTTTATTTGTCTCCAAAACAAGTGAAGATTGAAAAGATATACGAATCTACGTTAAGCTAACAACAGCTCAAGAAAAATATTTTACCTCTTTTTTTAATGCTATGGAGTAGCGAAAAAAATTTATAAAAAAAATTAGAATTCAATAAAAAGTTGTTTGACCTTTCTTGGTTTAAATTGAGGAGTAATTTAGATATAAACTCAGCACATTTTTAAAAAGGTAATGAAATTGGAATAACGAATGTAAGAGTTTTTCAATAAATGTATTAAAAAATATCAGAAAATGAACTATTTTTAAAAAATTATTCAAAATTTTATAAATTACACGTTAGATGCAAAAAAAATCTTAATTAGAATATCAGTTGTTTGTTTTTATTCGATGATGTATTGATTTTTTCTACAATTATTCAAAATGATAAATCGAGCAAATATGTCCGAAAAACTATTCAAACATGACATTTTAAATGAGAATTTTTTAATATTACATTTGGACTCCTACATTTTGGACTTCGATATACATTAAGCCACTATTCTGACTACCTGGGTGCCAAATTTCATGCATATAAGTGCCATAGATTTGTCTGAATGTCTCATATATTATCAAAAACACTTTAATTTAAAAGTATAGTTCACAAATTAGGAAAAAATTGTGCTCTTACAAATGAAATGAAAAACAAATTCTACATACGTTTGCAGATGTTTTCACATTTTAAATGAAAGCTGTTTTCCTCTTTTACATTTAAATAAATTCTTTAGAAGAGCAGAAGTTACTCGATCACGTGATGGATTAATATCGTCTGCACAACCATAAAATTGTATGGGATTTTTAAAGCATTCAGGTGTCCAAACTTGGCGAACAAAACTTGTTTACTGCAATTCCCGATATATATATAGATAGATTATTGGAATTAAAAGAATACTAGTTTTTCGTTGAATGAAACAAATTCTGGATATGAGACGTCTCTAGTATAAATTCTTTCGTGCAGTTGTTACCATAGCAACAGAAAGCATCTCTTGTGACTCAGCAATCGAGCTCGCGAAATCCCCAATTTTATTTTTTTAACCTCATTTTTCCCCCTCCTTCAAGCAGATCAATGAACGAAGAATAGGGAGCAAACTAGGCGCAGAGGAATGTTTAATTATTTTTATATATACCGATAAAAAAAGATATTTGTTTTTGAATTTCATTTGAAGGACGAAGTCTTGTGAATATGCAACTCTCGCTTTTAAATCAACACGTATTTCTTTCATGAAGAAAATTTTTATTTTTATGTGGAGACTAAAATTTACATTTTGCAAAATAATATAAATAATACAAGTTACATATGTATAGTTAAATAAGCTTTGACATGAAATTGATATTCTGAATAAATAAAAGGGATGAAAATATAAATTATATTTTTTTGTAAATTATACAAACTTAAAAAAAAAAAGAAAATGCTTGTAAGTTTTTGTCTTAATTATAAAAGATCTCATAGACTTTGGTCATAGACAAATTTCACAGCAGCAGTTTAAAATAAAGAATGTAAATTAAAAATATGGAAAAATTAAATAATTTAAAGTTAAAAAAACAAAGCAATTTTTCTGTACTTCCTAGTACAAAATTACCTCTCAGTAAACTGTCTGATAATATTAATCCGGATTAATGGTTATTCATTTTAAAAAACTCGTTTAAAGCAATACTTATGTTCATTAAAATGTTATGGTAAGTTTAACATAAGACAATTTGATTTAACAGCGACGTATATATTTAACACTTCAAATGATTACATAAATAAAATAAAAAATTATAATTTTTGCACAGGTTTCCAGCAAAAAAGCGTCTGTTTTTTTTTTAACATCTCTTTCTTTTGCATTCACTATAACACAAAATAAGTTTCATTCTTCTGACTTAAAATATATTATAGTTTTTAATAATTAGCAACATATACGATATAAATCAGCTAATCAGGTGCAGTTAAAAGTAGTTGCTTTCTTGCTTTTCATTTCTCCTAAATTATCCAATCCGTAACTCATTGTTTAGAACTATACATTTTGTATTCTATTTTAATCAATCAGTGGAAGATTTCTATCCTCGACTTCTTTGCATACTTAGAAAATGCAACAATTTATTTCGGCCCTCCTTTTAATATTATACATTATCCGACCTTATATCAGTAAGTAGAAAGGAATTTTGCAAACCCTCGAAGGTAAAAGTCGAAATCCACGATCAGGAATATTAAATCACAAATAATGCAACGCGTTTTGTACATCGAAGCATAGTGAAAAAGAAATAGAACACGGATTTTAAAAACCTTTTCGATTGGTTGAAAAGAAAATTTGACATATTTCTATAATTTTAAAATTAACCTACCACGTACCAAGTTTCATTAATCCAAGTTATTGCGTTCAGTTATATGCAACTATTACAAACCAACAGATGGCCGCTTCATGAAGTAATTAGATCCAAAAAGTTATACAAAGCTAGAATTTAACTTCAAGAATTACATAATTTTATATTAGTAAAATTTTAATTTGTGTAATAGTTTCGTCCATTTTATTCTTCACGTCTTTTAATTATCATGTTTAGACGAACAAAGCAAGAATACATGGACAGACAGACAAACTTCCTCCAAATGAATTTTGTCCAAAATATGACAGAAAACTACAAATTTAGTGTAATTTAGTAAATTTAGTGTAATGTGTACAAATTTAGTGTAATTTGTTAGTGTAAAATCTACAAATTTAGTGTAATATCATCCTTCTGATTCAAAGAATTTTTGAATTATTTTATTCACAAACAGACAAATACAACACCAAAAATGTGTTTTTCAGACTCGTGGAGATATAACCCATAGAAATTTTTTTTAAAAAAGAATGTTGTTAAATATATGTATAATAAAAAAGGATATATATATATATATATATATATATATATATATATATATATATATAGAGAGAGAGAGAGAGAGAGAGAGAGAGAGAGAGAAAGATAAATGTTTTTAATTTCCTTTAGTTATTTCTATACGGATAGTTATATTGCCCATATAATATTTTTATATTTATTATTCATAACATTTTTCAAAAGAATGAAAACAATTTTATTAAATATAAATAATAATATCTTTACATATTAAAGATTAAAGCTTCTATTTAACTAAATAAATTTTGATACATTCCAAAACATGCAATCTTGTAAACTTAGAAGTCAAAACAGCAAAGATTGCATAGTTTATTTCCAGACGTTATTACCACATTTTCCCATTAATGGCTACCAGATCCATTTGGTGCAACGGCCAAGTAAATGATGCCAAAGATTTTGTTTTGATTAAATAAACATTTCTAATATACTACAAAAGTTATTAAGGTACAGATTCAACGGTTTGTTTCAAAACCTTTTTAATAGTCAGAATTCAAACTTTTATCAAGAATAACATAAGTATTAAAAAGCTTGTGCTTCTGATTTTTTGGATGAACACAGCATTTGCTAAAAAGTACTATCCAATAAACTTTATTGCTTTCCATTCAAAGTAAATATTTAAACCTTCAGTTTCAGCTCGTGTCTTCCTTTCCATTTTTCTAGCAGCATCTTTTTTTTTTCCAGCTGCTTATGAAGCAGACGATATTAACTTCCCTCTCTTGCATATGAAATGCAACTTTAAGAGGCATTTTTCTTCAAGCCATAGTGGAGTCTCGACAATTTTTGCATATCATTTTTAAAAGATTTTATTTAACTTCGTTTGTTTTCTGTTTGTAAAAATGGAATTAGTTTTTTTTTTGGCACTCACTTCATATTACGCTTGAATTCTGAAGTTTTGCTGTGTCTTTGATAGCATCATACTAGTTTAATATTTATAGGATTTAATTACCAGTTATTAATTAAATTTTATTTCGTACTAGTACCGCAACCTGATAGTAAATTTGAAAAAATCTCAAAGTTAAAAAGTAAAAAATAATTTAATTTTAAAAAATTCTGCTGTTTGTTTTTAATAAGTATTTTTTAAAAAATTGTTTTGATTCATTTCATAATTAATTTCAAATTTTGCAGTCGAAACTTAAAATTTTCATTTGTTACTTTAAAAGAAAACATTTTCTTGAACTCATATTTTGCAGTGTAGAACACTATATTATATCCATCCAGATAATCAGTATTGTAAATCATTCAATACGGCTATGGGTTTAAAGTTACAGTGAAGCACAAATTATGGAAAATCTTTGTTAAATTACGTATTTATAATAAAGCATACTGTTAACACTTACCCATGATTCAACTAATTCTCTCTAACTGAAACTGCACTTATATAATCAATGTCTTAAAAGATAGTAACAGGCCGTCTAAAATCACCTTATATAACATCATCGCCTTAAATAAGGGAAATTTAAATGCTTATGGAAAAGGTTTAAGTATCAAAATTCTCAATTCAACACTCGCTTATATTCTTATCTAAAATTAAATCAAGAAACAATTAATAAAAATTTCTTTATTTATCACTCTAAGAATGTATGGCTATTAAAATCTCGAATTGCTGTTATCTTTAATAGATGTAAAATGAAATACCCAATTACCCTTTGTTTTTGAAATTTCTAGGGGTAATCTTTCCTACTACCAGTTTTATGCTGCATATTTTACCATAAAAAGCTGAGAACTTAAACTTATCAAAGAAAATTCAATATCTGGTTCTTCATTCACTTTTGTACCTTTTTGGTAAAAATAACACCAGGTTATTTAAAAACAAATGCGCCGATTAAAAATAGATGTAACTTTCTTACAAACCAAAACTTAACACAATACAGAAAGAAATTTTTAAATTTGTTTTTACATAATTGTCTCATTGTGTCACATGGTCAATGTAGTTTTCTTGGTAACATGCACAACCTTCAGGCAATGATCCGATTCATGCCAACAAAATGAAGCAAGTTTACAACCAATAATTCATGTTCGACAGCAGTTTGCATATAATGCTTATCTGAAACTAATCCTTGGATCTTTATTTCATTGGAATATATGGCAGATTGTCTTAACGCCTTCCTATCGGAAAAGAATAAAAGAACTGAAAGTACAATCAGGGATTGCTTCATATGGTAGTCAAATGAACTACCACTTGGATATTTATCGTGTGACCAAGGGAAACGATAAAGATTATTCTTTAGGTCCCATGGGCAATATCCGATCTGAAATAAATTTCCCGATAGTTATTGTGCAGCACGTTTGCACTGAATGGCGTGTTCGATAGTAGCATTCATGTAGACATTTTTAATCTATGCCACTGTTCTGAATATACCTGTACTGGATTCAAGTATTTTCTACTATTTACCCAGCATTGTCGTCTTAAATAAAAGCAACAACAAAAAAAAAAAAACAATTGTGAAAAACTAGTAGCACTTTGTGAATTGCTATATATCTTTAGATATGCTGGAAAATTGTAGTTGATTCATTATGCATCAAATGTCTAGAATATTTCCTTCAAAGCGCTATATATAGAGCTATGAAAGCAGGAACAGTCTCGCTGAGAGTAAAAATGACCCGAGTCGGTAACTTATCAATAATTTATATATTTTTTTTCCTCATCCAAAAGAGAAAACAGCTGCTTTTTATGATCTTTTAGAGAATAATAGCGAATGTTAATAAGATTTTTTACCCTCATATTGCATAAAATGTGTTTTTCGAATTCGTGGTGATCTAATACACAGAAATTAAAAAAAATATCGATGTTGAAATTTGTGCACTCCATATAAGAGACAGAAGCAAAAAAAAAAAAAAGGGTTCAAATCATATGCTTTCTTATTTCAAGATTTTTTATTTATTTCTATATGGATAGTTTTTCCGCCCATTTCAATTTTTTTATAATTATTATTCAAAAAAAACTTCGTAAGAATAAAAACCTATGACGTATTAATGTTAACAATTAAAAATATTTCCAGTTGCTTCCTCTCTTTCTAATTGAAATTGAGAATATTTAATATACAAAAATTTGCCATTAAAATTTAACTGCGCCATAATTTTTGAGTTTTTTTAAAATCAAGTCTGACCTTTTTGCTTAACATAGCTTAGAGAATAACTTAGGTGGGAAATTGAATCTAGAATTTTTATTTTGACATCGTCATTTTAATTAAGTTATTATCGAATAAGGAACCTATAATGAATATTTCTTATCAAATTGTGTAAAAATTTATTAATTTATTTCCGAAAAGAGTTGTCGATTTTCACAAAAAATAAATACAACATATTTATAGAGTAAAGCTGGCCGTTTTTAGTCAAAAAGAAGTTAAATTGTTTATAAATTCAAATCTTATCAATTTAAATTCGAATCTAGGCAGATATTTTTGATAATTCAGGAGAGATTTCCATTTGAGAAGTGTAAGTACAAGAAATTAAAAATACCGCAACCTAAACAAATTTAATGTCAGAGACGTTCATATGAAAAAATTTATGTGTATATTGAGTTATAAAGTTGATTCAAATGGCATCCAATTCATAAACATGTGAAAATGGTGTGAACTCAAATACTCGAATTTAGTATTAAAACATTTATTTTGCAAGACAAAGACGAAACTCATTAACGTTTAACCCTGGACAATTAGACTTTCAATTGCTTTTTCATTTCAAATAATAATTTTCTCAATCGAATATATTTACATAAAAAGCACACGTTGAATGGATTGTAATCGTATAATTTCGAAATGTAAAGTTAAACTGAATGTAGTTTTACATTTCTTCTTTTTCTGGCAATCTCACGAGCGCAGGTGGTGAGACAGATAAGTGCCAAACTTGGTGGGTTATCGCTGTTTCAAATTCAATTTTTTTCGCCCAGGCTAGAAATCTACATTTGAGAAAATCTGTACTAGAAGCATATAAAAATTGAAATTAAATTCATTCATCCCCACCCACAGGCACATTTAATAGTGAAAAATAAAAGCTATTATCGATAATGAGAATAGGAAGGTAACACAAAACTTCAGCCATTCCACAATTTCCACATAGTTAAAAACCAGTGGTAAGCGGTGTTCATTTACTATATGCGCAGATGTGTTGGTTTTTGAGGAATAACGTGATGATTTACCGGGATAAATTTGTACATCTATCATTCAATTGAAAAGCGATGCAATATAAAGAAAGTGACATAATTCTTCGATTTGTCTTAAATTGCAATTCGCTGAATTTGAAACCGGTTCCAAACTACAGGAGATGTCCGTAGGTCAAATGATGATCAAACACTTACAGTAATACGTACCGAAGATCGTTAGTTGTCTCAACAAATGGCAGAAACATGACAAAGACAGTCACTTATCTTCAAAGCAGGACTTTCCCATGGAACATAAAATTACGTATCACCATAAGCCTTTCATTATAATACCTTTCATTAGTATAGTATATGCGTATGAAGATCTTTGGTTAATGTACTGTGAAGTGCGAAGAATCTTGGCGATGAATTGAATTGAAACAGTGGCATCAAATTTTCTGTACAACACGAAAGGCATTATGTTTGGTGAAAGAGTTACATATCTTCTTATAAAGAGAAACAATCCCTATTTTATATGTAAAAAATAACTTATAATACTATCCGCAATCTTCACGTAGTCATTGAAAGTCGAGTTTGGTTCACTGTTTCTAGAAAACTACACTAGAGAAGTTTGTTTTCAAAAAAATCCGATGTTCGCATTCGGCTATCTGTTAAAACTGCTTAGTTAAAATCAAAGAATATTGATTTTGGACCAGGAATCAGTTAGAGGTATTTACTGTCTCTGATGAGCTCCATATCTACTTGACCACAGATTCTCAATGGATGTTCATTTGAAAAGAATCGGCGAACAGTGACCTTGGTTGACACCCCATGAAGTATTAGAAAAAAACCTTTTAGGTATTCAGAGATATTTTACTTTTTTCTTAGGTAAATTACATGATTGGTAAATATAAGCTTTTTATCAAAAATCAAACCCACAAATTGAACTTCATTAAGTACTTTAACATGATAACATTTTATGTGAACGCTCGAGAAAGAGACCACTACAACAGAGACTTGATGATTTATGCGGGTACCATGCCGAACGGTTCAGAAACTTTCACATCTTAGAAAAAGTTCTGTGAGATGTAGGAAAGAGATTTGAAACCTATATATTCGCCTATGCAGGAGTGAAGTTGCCTCTTCTTTTACCTTTGCTAATAACCATACACAACTCATCTAATCAACAAATTTAATAATTGAATTTCTGGCTATAAGCCCTATAGCAATCATGGGATACTATTGAAGGACAATTATAATTCTCCTTCCTATAACTATATAGACCCGGATAATATTGTTGGTAAATGTGAAGAACTGGCTTCTGTAGCGATTCACAAATTACCTCATTAGAAGAGTGAGCTGATTTCTTGCAAACTGTGCAATTAGAATGGATCATATCCCTATCAAACCCTTTTTTGTTTTATATTGTAACCTTAGTTAGACATTTTGCACTGAAGAAACTTCGTTAGAATCATTTATGAGATCCATAACTGTATTAGAGTTACTACTTTTTTTTACTTCAACACACATCTCATACATAGGAATGAAAGACTACTGTATAAGTAAGTCCCTTCTCGCTTCCCTGATAGGTACATGCTTCCGGTATGGTGGTTGGATCCCGCCAACTAGGTGGAGGTTAGACTCCAGCCATCGATGACGAGACGTTCTTCCTTCGTGGAGGGTTGTACCGTGGCCGGTGATGGCCATTAGGACTCAACCACAGTTCCCGCTAATTGCTACTGAGGTGGTCCGGTCATTCAGTTCCTATGGTTAATCCGTGTGCCTTCGTGGCGGGTTGGAGAGTCTGTTCTATGACTTCCCTGGTAGGTACAGAAATGATATGGGCTGGGCTTCACACCGATGTAAGCCCATTCCCTCCCGATGGGGTTTAGGAGCATGGGCTGCAACGTAATAGATAGGAGGGGGCATTTTGAGCACACTTTAATGCCTGACTATACCGTTGCGATGGTTTGATCTTCAGATTTCCAAAGGAAGCATTAACATGACAAAGGTAATTCGATTCTGATTATCTAAATATATGTAATATCCTATTTCATTAATATCAATCCAGTGAATTAAATAAATCCAGTTCCATTAATATAAATCCTGTGAATTAAATAAATCCAGTTC
>JAOUZG010041943.1:2842406-2860052 GCA_026289955.1 Argiope argentata
ATATATATATATATATATATATATATATATATATATATATATATATAATTTTATATACTTTTTCTTAATTTTTATTTTATTTTATTTTGAAGCGTGAAAAACAACAGCCCACTTGGACGAAGAAGTTCAGCTGCTTCCCGATATAAAATAACAAAATATTTTGAATAGCTTTCCAAAAATGTTGTTTCTTTTTACTCAATAGGAGTAAAAAATGAATTCGATATTCAAAGAAATCGATTTATACGAAAAAACTGCATTTCAAATTTTTGAATCATTCAAATTCTTGTATTTATGCGATGTTTATTAATTACTTTATTTTCTCCAAAACAAACTCTTTAATTAACCATAACTCCAGTCATTAGTTGTTTTGCTTCAAATTCCACTATTAAGTGGAGTAATAATTCATAAGCGTTTTTCATTTTTAATTTTCCAAATAATTTTTTAAAAGTTCCTGCGATTATTTAAAGAACTTTATTCAATTGTTCTTTATTTTATTTATGTTTATCACTTTTTGTTTTATTTCATTTTCATTTTTCTTTGAAGCATGAAAAACAGCTGTCTTGTGAGTAGAGGTTTAGTAGCTACTTCATTTACAACAACGATAACAAAATGTCTAGTGGTTGTTTTTTTACACATCGATTAAGCGGGGGGGGGGGAATAAACGTTGGCGAAAATTTTCTATATGCTCATTTGTTAAATTTTAATTATTTAAAAATACACAAAATGCAATAAAATTATTTAAAGGTCAAAATATTTTGTCTTGCGAAGCATTTCATTCTCTCAATCAATGCGTTTTATTTCTTTTAGGATTTTTAAATATAAAAAAGTCTCTTTTGACTTATTACTTAATCCATTATGAAAAACACATGCTCTGATTAAAAATATAGCTTCTTACAGTTTTAACAATATAAATTTATCCCGTAACCCATTCCTTAGTGATATGATTTTATTTTTCATTTTTAATGGTGTTTTAAGAATTAAAATCGATAGTTTTAGTATTTTTGATAACTTGATATATAAATAAATAAGTATTTTAAATACTGAAGTACTAAACTTTCATTTGAAGTCCTTGAATAAAAAACTACGATTAGATAAATTGGGCAAATAACTTTTAAATTAGAAGTAGAAATATCATAGACAGCAAAAATCTAATAATTTTTTCCCTTATATTTTGATGAATTGATTTTCCCCCTTTCCAAATGGATCCTTCTTTGATTTTGTATCTGAAAAAATTAAAGAAAATATATTTAAAGAGAAACAACGAAAATAAACATTAAAGTATTTGATTGACTGTATACTTTCATGCAAAGAAAACACTAAGCAACTATTGGGAAAGCTTTGAAAATAACTGTATCTTACTAATACTAATAACCAAACTTTAAATTCATTAAACATATCCTTATTTGTTTGAATCAAAAAGGGTTTTTAAATTAGTCCTCAAAAATTCAGCAATTGATATTAACTAAATTCCAATAAAATTTTTGGAGAACCAATTTATCAACAAAAATATCAACTAAACTTATGTCCTTTTTTATGAGACTTAAAAAACGAAATTAGATCTAATTCAATAGTTTAATGTAATAAAAAAGAAACGAAGAAGCACAATAATACAGACGGAACATAGAAATGCTTCGCTTGTTTAAGCATATGTACTGCCAATCCTTTAAGGACGATTTTACTCATCATTGATAATGCATCAAGTAAGATGACCACATTTTCGGAATTCCTTGTAAGGGAAAGTTTTATTTATTTGATTATTTATTTATTATTTTACTTTTTTTACAGTATTGATTTTCATTTTGTTTGAGTTATACTAGTTTTTTTTTATTTCGTGATAACATAATTATATATATTGCTTGGTAAAAAATAATCATATCCTATAATGGTCGACGAATTCATATTTAAGATCAAACCAAACTGACGCATGCGCACAACGGCTGGAAAATTGGTAGCTGAGATATTTATTTCAACAGCTTTGACAACAAGTAAGGTTGAAAATAAAAATTTTGTGGTCATAAAACAAACACCCCTCTTTTATATTAGAGTCTTCTATCTAAGGAAAAATAGGTAATAAAGTCGATTTAATTTGAAGAATTTAATTCAAATTTTCTCAATTTTTGGTAAATATTTATTTGCTTATCATTAATTAAATGATTTATTGATATATTTATATTTGGAATCACAAAAAAGTTTCCTTGGAAATAAGCAAAGTCTGAGAAAAAAAAATCCCCAAGAGAAGGTAGAAAAAGTTTAAACTATATTAACAGAATTATTTAAAAATTGCATATAAAGAATAATTAGAATATAAAATAATAATCTTCATTTCCATCTGTTTCATTACATTTGACAAAGAATTAAAAAATGCATCAAAACAAATGAAATAAAAATGTTGGGGGGGGGGGTAAACAAATAATTTGATTCAACAGATAAAGCAGAGGGTTTATTACTGAATAAAAGTTTATTACTGATCTAGATTAATGACACCAATATTTTTTATGCTAGTAGAAAAACAGTCTTTAATTTTTGGCACCTGTATATGTAAACAATTGTAGCGAGTTTATTGCCTTCTGATTCTTTATAACTCAAGTTAATTATGAAACATTAAAATTTTTCATTTGTAAACATTGTTTTTCAGTAACATTAACCTCTTCGTCGCCCGTAACGCGTCTAGTTCAAGTGAAACTTCTGTAGGGCGCCCGTAACGCACTTCAAGCAATCTTATACATTTTAAAACTCTTTGTAACTGTTTACTTGTTTGAGTTTATTTTTGTTTCTTCTAATGTTGCGACAAGCAAGAAAATCAGAAATTTTCGCGAACCGAAGAAGACGATGAAAAGGTTAAGAAAAATGCATGAAACAGCAAACCACAAGACGGGCATTTTATAAAATATATAAATATTGCATAACAAATTTTTGTATTTTAGTAAAAATTATGACAGGTTATTATTAAACTGGATAATTTAACGAATTTGTACTTCATTACGAAGAATTTATAACATAAAAATGCCACTAACGTAATCATTTAAAGCTCAGATGTTAACCCTAAATATGGCACGCCATTGGAATTTTGGAATTCTTTAAATACCTTGCTAAAGAAATAAGGATCGAAGTTACAATACATTATAACACAACATGCAGTTAGACGCTAAAAAAAAAAGCGCAGTCATGTTTGACATTTAAATTGTGCCAAAAGAATTAGGTCCATTTGTTACATGAAATATAACATATTTTAGTGTACGAATTCTCTTTTTGCTTATATTTTATGAATTAATAATTAAAAAAGGAATATTGTATCAGAAAGTAGTAACTTCACATTATTAATACAGATTCCATTTCTGTTTATTATTCTTAAATTAATAATTAAAAAAGGAATATTGTATCAAAAAGTAGTAACTTCACATTATTAAGACAGATTCCGTTTCTGTTTATTATTTATAAATTAATCATTAAAAAAGGAATAGTGTATCAGAGAGAAGTAACTTCACCTTATTAATTCTATTTCTGTTGGTTATTTATAAATTAATAATTAAAAAAGGATTATTGTATCAAAAAGTAGTAACTTCACATAATTAATACAGATTCCGTTTCTGTTTATTATTTATAAATTAATGATTAAAAAAGGAATATTGTATCATAGAGTAGTAACTTCACATTATTAATACAGATTCCATTTTTCTTACATTATTAATACAGATTTCATTTCTGTTTATTATTTATAAATTAATAATTAAAAAAGGAATATAGTATCAGAGAGTAGCAACTTTACATTATTAATACAGATTCCAATTCTACTTATTATTTATAAATTAATAATTAAAAAGGGAATATAGTATCAGAGAGTAGTAACTTTACATTATTAATAGATTCCAATTCTACTTATTATTTATAAATTAATAATTCAAAAGGGAATATAGTATCGGAGAGAAGTAACTTCATATTATTAATACAGATTCCATTTCTGTTTATTATTTATAAATTAATAATTAAAAAGGGAGTATTGTATCAGAGAATAGTAACTTCACATCATTAATACAGATTCCATTTCTCTTTATTATTTATAAACTATTAGTGAAAGTAATACTGAATCAAATAATTGAGATTTCATACAACATTAAGTTTTTTTAAAGCAAAAATACGCTACTCCTGAATTTTCTGAGATGCTCCTTCAAAAGTTAGTGGTATATTTTAATGAGTTTCTTTTTCATAGCAGTTCGTGATCATAGACAATAAGATGACAAAACCATGAGCAATTTAGAAGAAAGAAACAAGACATAAAAATATTGTTTCTGAAACCTTTCTCGGAAAGCATGATAAGAATCTTTAATAATATCATTTAAAGATAATAAACGGGAAATATTATGGCCTTAAAAATATTATGGCCTTAAAATTACGTGTCTAATTAATCGCTGGTGGTCTTTTATTTCTGGAAATACTGACAAATACGATTCATAAGTAAAGTATTTAACAATAAGTGAAAATCGAATCAAAAGTAATCATTACCTAAAAAATCCATGGATCTATAAAGGTTTAGCAAGGATTAAAAATTATTTTAGATAACTCAGGTATTTAAAATTGATATATTCACATTCTCAATACCAATGAGAGAAAAAAACTAGCGACCATAAGAACTCTAAATATCGGCAATATTCTGATTAAAAAAATAAGGTCATCAAAATATCTAAACCAATATTGCCAAAACATTTTATTGATGCAAAACACTTGTATATGTTAGTTACATCTGTCTACTTATTTTTACATCTGCTCTCAAATACCACGCGTAGATAGTGGCTCCGGATGTTGCTGCTTTCTTTGTTTTGTTTACAGGAGCAAAAGCCATGTTTTGGTTAGGTTGCATCAATAATTGTTACCAGCTGTTACAGAAAAAAAATGCAAAATTTTGATTATTGTGGTTTTTGAAATGCGACATTTTGATATAACAGCAAAATTATACGAAATTTCATTTGACAATAAAATGATAGGGTTTAAGAGCACTATTTTTATTTAAACTCTTGATTTAAATGTATTTCTGTTGTTAAACTCTGAGCTTAGAGCAAAAGTTAGAGTGCCATGATCACTAAATAAATTATCTCTATTTTTTAATTAGCTTCTTTAGTTACGGAATAAAAATATAACTAAGACTCTGATATCAAAGAATAAGTTGAAAATGTAGCGATAAATAAAAACAAATCCAGTTTTAACTGCATTTCAAAAACTTAAAAAATGATTTAAAAGAATACAATTTTTTTTATTATTTTTGCGTATATTAAAAGAACCAAATAGCTCAATGTGTTATGAGATATGGGTGGTGAGATATTTTTCAAAGTCGAACAAAAATATACAATTTTGTATAATAGTTTTGGAACATGGCAGAAATTTGAAAAACTTTTATCATAGTATAGAGGTATGTGTAGAGCAGCTAGAATTAAAATGTATTATTTCTAGCTACTTTGTGCATTTTATAGCGCTATAAGGGGAAAAATTTGGTAATTTTAGATACATCTGTTATAAGCATTGCATAATACAAGGAGAAAATTCTTTTTCCCATGTTCATGATCGTTTTAAACAATTCAAATGAGTAGAAATAAAAAATAATAAAATTGAGCATTTCAAAAATTATTATTTTGATGCGAAATGAAACTTAATTAACTTTTTTTTAGGTTCAGTGGATCTTCTGATTTTTAAAGCATCAATAGTGCCGCTCAGACAAAGGTTCAAAACTGAGTCGGTGATTATTTGAGCAGCTTGACTTGAAAGAGAGTAAACCAGCGCGAAAGTTTACTGACGTCATTAGCAATTTACTAATATTTACGAAATAGAAAGACAAAATTGATGCTTTTCTAGTAAGCGAAGAGAAAAGTCATCTATTTAACCTTGGAATTTTTTTCATAGATTCCGCGTTCGCTAAGTAAAAACGTGTATTGAAAAACGATGTCGAAATGTGTTTTGTTATATAACTGACAGTAGAAAAACAAGATGTTAAAATTTTCTCGGAAGCCATTAGTCAGACAGGCTTCCGTAAGAAAAATTTTAATTAGGAATAGAACATATTTTCATCAATAATTTAATTATATATATATATATATATATATATATATATATATATATATATATACTTTTATTTTATGATTTGAATTTTGATTATTTTTTAAGCTCAACGATCAAATTTCTTTAATCACTTATAACGTAGCACACGTGCAAAGATTTTACTAAAATACTTCTTTTGATAAATGCTGCTTATTTCAAATAATGATTGCATTATTTTTTAAATAATAAATGAGTAATATAAAAACAATATTTTAAAATCAATTCCTACTTCGGTTAAGAAAGAATTTTTTTTTAGTTACTTTTTATTAAATAATTACAACTGCTGTTATTCTCGTGTTCCGCTTTACAATGGAAGGAGGGGTGCAGTAGCTTCTAAGGGTATGGATCGCTGAGCTCCCGAAGGTAGAAGTCTGATATCTAGCTCACACACGTCACAAACTTATTTTACAGGGAGGACTTCATTCATGCATTTCATTTATTCATCCACAGATCGAAAGTTAGATCTGGAACAGAGAACGAACACCTCTGGCCCTGTACCCCCCTCCCCAGTGGTATTACTCTTGACATGGAGAACTTTGTTTTAAATTTGATATACTAATTTTATATAAGATCTCGACTTGGACACGGGTTCGCTCCGATTGATACCTCGTATGTTGAATTTATATTTTTTAACCCTATTTTTACTCAGACAGGCTATAAAAACACAATACAACAACAATTCAACTTATGTATATATATTTATTGTACATAACGTAAAACTATATTTTGTTATTTACACGGAATATACTATGAAATTTAAATAACCTTTGAACATTATGCTTTATTTTAAAATGTTAATTTATTTTTTATAATAAATAATAGAGGATAAAATTTTAAGCTTTTGCACTTTAATGGTGCCTCTCACTCAGTATTCGAGACGGTGTATCATTTAATTTTTTTATTTATTTTTCAATTTTAATTGCTACAAATAAATACAGAATGATAAAAAGATTAATTCCCTCTAAAAGTTAATTTACAAGTTGAAACAATTATATATATTGATTTTCAGAGCAATAAACAGGTCTTTGTATTAGGTGAATAATTTCGAATCGAACTACTTTTCCAATGCAAAGGGTTAATTACTTATTTACATTTTAATTCATAGAATAACTAATTTATGGCAGTTATTCATTAATGGATAAATGATCCTAAAAGTATTAATGTTGTACTGTTTGCGCTATTTAATAAATTTTTCTTGATCTCAAAACTTTTTAATTTATAGGCAATCTTTAAATTATAATTCTGCTTTTTATTAAATAAATTCAAACAAATCGATTTATGTTATTTTAAATTGATTTGATTTTAGTTAAATATAGTTAATTTTTAAATATTCATTTATTTATTTTTTAATTTACATCCTGCAAACGATCATTTTTTCCACTGTTAATACACATAAACATGATTACCATTAAACGGCAAATTTTATAACATCTGCCTTTGTTCGCAATTATTTTAAACAATTATTCATTTTTAAATGACAAAAACATCTTTTAATTAGCAATTTTCATCAATACGAATTGATTTTTAAATAAAGGATTGTAGGTGTACAAACCAGAAAATTTTATTCAAAACGCTTCCAGTAAATGTTGAAATACTTTGACAGTTTTACTAGAGTTTTCATCATTTCTTAATCGAGAAATTTTTATTTTATGTTTTAAAGACATTAACAATCTTTCAATAAGCCAACATTCAATTTGTTCTTGTAACTGGTATTTTTCTACCAATCTAAATACTCAATTTCCTATAATATTATTCAGACGAACTTTCTCTTCCGAACTGACTCGTTCAACCGGTTAAACTCTTTAATATACGTTGATTAGATTGATGATATCTCAGATCTTATCAGTTAAAGATGAGAATTAAAATTCTGATCACTTTTACAAATGAGATTGGCCTTTTAAAGAAACCGAAGCAGTCAGAGTGTCGCATTTAATGCCGATGTATCAATTAAAGCAGATTAACTTGTTACTTGTTTAGAAATAAATAATCATTAAAAAATTAAGTCAATTTCTACTTAGGTCAGCAAAGAAAATTTTTGTTACGGTTACTTTTTATTAAATAATTAAAATTGATATAAATAATTTATCAAAAAATTATTGATTTTCGCAAGAATTGAACTCGCATTTTTCACCTCCTCTTGAAAAATACTGAAATCCTAGCATTTTACCGATTTAGCTACTGCCCAGGGATTTCAATTTTCATTACAAACTGCTAAAACACTATTTAAAGTATTGAAAATTAATTAAATTAAATTAATGAATTAATAATTGAAAAAACTATATTAACATCAAGTGTCATCCGCTACAAGTTTTAAAAAATTTACTTACACTTGAGTGGATGAATTAAAAGTATTTTATTAAAGATTGAAAATTTGAACAAGATATATATATATAGGGAGAATGTGAACGAATAGTAGGAATAGGAAAAAGTAAGTATTACAGATATACCATTTTGCCTCTTAGCATTTTTTCGTTCAATTAAGACAAGAAATTAGTGCAAAGCATACTATTTACAGACTAGAAGTCTAATTTTGTGCGAACTTTGATTTTTTTAAATTCCTAACAAAAATTAGTAATAAGTTTAAATATGAAATTGCACCATGTTGTACATTTCCCCAACATAATGTGTAATTCCTTAATGGACCAACATTTTAGGTATATTCCTACAGGAAGGATGCAATAGTTCTCGTGACATGCCTTTGGGAAAATTTCTTCAGTTCTTTACCGATCATGGTCCCTAGAACCCAAAATCACCTGTCTTCTAAAAGTTTATATTATATAACGCTTTGTCAATGTTATCTTGCAAACAAGATAACTAGAGTAATTTTGTTTGGACTTTAAATGGCTTAGAATATGGTGGCAGACATGTAAAAATCTCGAATGAGTTCATCACTGGCCCATCTAGCTCAAAGGTGAGTGATATTGGAGGGTTAAAATTTTCTTTTAGCTATAACTTAGTATTGAAAATAGAAAAATATATCTAATAAGTCAAATTAGCGCCTTATTATTAAGACAAGCAAATTTTTGTATTTGAAGTTCTCCAATAACTGCAATATCTTAGAACCTAGGGGCTGAAAAATGATTTTTAAGCCCTAAAATTGACTGTTTCTGTCACCAATTAATGTTGCCAGATAAATTGGATGTCAGATAAGACCAATATAAAGGATGAAATGTTCGATGTAAAGGATATAATTTTCGAAGTAAAAAATGTAATGTTCAATATAAAGGATGTAATGTTCGAAGTAAAAGATGTAATGTTCAATATAAGGGATGTAATGTTCGATATAAACGATGTACTGTTCGATGTAAAGGATGTAATGTTCAATGTACAGGGTGTAATGTTCGAAGTAAAAGATGTGAAATTCAATGTAAAGGGTGTCATGTTCAATATAAAGGATGTGATGTTTAATGTAAAGGATGTAATGTTCGAATTAAAAGATGTAATGTTCGATGTAAAGGATATAATGTTCGATGTAAAGGATGTAATGTTCAATGTAAAGGGTGTCATGTTCAATATAAAGGATGTGATGTTCAATGTAAAGGATGTAATGTTCGAAGTAAAAGATGTAATGTTCAAAATAAAGGATGTAATGTTCAAAATAAAAGATGTAATGTTCAATATAAAGGATGTAATGGTCGATGTAAAGGATGTAATGTTCAATGTAAAGGATGTAATATTCTATGTAAAGGATGTAATATTCTATGTAAAGGATGTACTGCTGTAATGTTCAATGTAAGTGATGTAATTTGTAACGTCCTACGTAATCTACTTTTACCTTCCACCTTGAAATTTTTTTTTTATTTGGTAGAAACTAGGGATACTTTCATCTAAGACCATTTTCCCCGAATGTGAGAAAGATGGTAATTAAGTTTGCAATCTCTATTTGACTATTGATCTTATGGCTTCTCGCAAGAGATTTCCATTCCAATCTTAAGAAACATTGTAATGGCGAGAAAGTAAAAATATTTCGATGGCCTAAATAAATTGTCTCTTTTTAGTATACTAAATGGATAGAAAAATTAATGAAAATATTTCTAAATTATAAGCATATTTTAAACAATAATTTTATGCACGCTATTATGTAATATCTTATTTCTAAGAGGTTTAATCTTCGAATTTCTTTTTGTCAACGAATCTTTCCAATTTTCAGATTAGTCTACACTTTTCATCAAATATTTAAGCACATTACCGATGAAGTTCTAAAGCATTTGCTTTGTTATTCCTTGACAACCAGGAAACTCGTAACTATTCTTGTTATTGAGATTTTTTTTAAATGATGCGATGATCATGACTTTTCATCCTAACATCAATCATCAATTGGATGATTGATGTTAGGATAAAACAACCCAATTGTATCTTTGACCATGTACAGTTTTTTTTTATTTAAAATATTACAATTGAAAATTGTTTTTTAATATGTGATAAGCAGAGTTAAGGTCAGTATTTGCGGCGGAATAGTGAATTTACATCCGAAGGCAATAAATTAAAATTGAAAATGGTCAAAGATTTAATACTTTCCCCCATTATAGATCGAAATATGTGTTTTCTTAAAAGATGTGCGAATTCTACATCAAAACTGGTTTCATTTTGCAAAATACAATTTACATTTGAAGTATAAAACATAGTTTTCTTTATTTGTATTAAATATAGTTTGTTTGGTCACTATTAAGGTATTTTTAAATGAAATATTAATGTTATATGGTTTTCGCTTTTTTCCGAGAGTTTTGACTTCATAAATTTTTAAATCCTAAACAGAAGAATGTGTGCAGTTATAAACATTCAAACATATTCAAAGATCTTATACATCGCATAATTTATGTACAATTTTAAAAGAAATTTTTTTTCCCAAAATATGCCTACAAAATGCGGCCCCTTCTAAAAATTTTATTTAGCGCATTGGAGATTCTAAAACAATATATTTCTAATAGCTATAAAATAACCTTGCTTCAATTATACCAAAACTGTCAATATTATTAAGAATGCAGTGGCAGTGTATTTAAAAATGTAATAGGAATAGCTTCATTCATAAAAAAAAAAATACTATGAATGAATCCATTCTTAAAAAATGGATTTGCATTAGTTCAAATTGAAAATACCACAAGTTCAATTCAAATTAGTTCAATTTGAAAAACACCACAATTGTATAATTGGATAACGGTTTTTAACCACTTAACTGGTTTGCCCGTATGCCGTACGTGCATCGATTTATCGAATTTTGATAGTTGTAAACAAAAAATAAACCGTTCATAACAATTATAATTCAATAGTAAAATGACTTCGAATACGTAAATAAGTCAAGTATTCGATGGATTTCCATTTGAATCAAAATAAGAAAATACTCCCAAAATAGAAGGTGTCATCTTATTAGTTAACAAAGAAAATAAACCTGATAAGGGGTTAAAACACCACAACTTTATATCTATTACAATTTGAATCTAGAAAATACTTGATTGAAGGAAGCATGACCAATTTATGCATAAAAGATTTAACTGAATTTAAGTGTTACCAATATTCCCGATGAATTACCTGAACACCAAAAATGGCTAGTACCAAAATATGTCAGGAACGCCATGCATTTCCAAAAACTGAAAATTTAAGCTTCAATTATAGCATTAGTAATACAGAAAAATGGATCCGAATTTATTTAAAATACATAAGTTAAAACATATTAATCATCTTATTATTTGTAAAAATTGAGTTCGAATCAATTCAAAATACACAATTGATAAAAATAGCTTCATTCATCGTAATATTAAAGAAAAATGGATTTGAATCAATTCAAGATACTCAGTTGTAAATTTAGCTTCCTTCATCGTAATATTAGGAAAAATGGATGTGAATTTATTCAAAATACTCAGCTGTACATTTAGCTTCCTTCATCGTAATATAAGAAGAAGAAAAATGGATTTGAATCATTTCAAGATACCGAGTTGTAAATTCAGCTTCATTCATCGTAATATTAGGAAAAAATGGATTTGAATTTATTCAAAATACTCAATTGAAAATTTAGCTTCCTTCATCGCAATATTAGAAATAAATGGATTTGAATCAACTCAAGATACTCAATAGTAAATTCAGTTTCCTTCATCATAATATTAGAGAAAAATGGATTTGAATCAATTCAAGACACTGAGTTGTAAATTCAGCTTCATTCATCGTAATATTAGGAAAATATGGATTTGAATTTATTCAAAATACTCAATTGAAAATTTACGTTACTTCGTCGTAATATTAGAAAAAAATGGATTTGAATCAATTTAGAATACCCAGTTGTAAATTTAGCTTCCTTCATCGTAATATTACAAAAAAAAATGGATTTGAATCAATTCAAAATAATCAGTTGTAAATTTAGTTTCGATCAACGTAATATTAAAAATGGATTAGAATCAATTCAATATACTCTATTTAAAATTCTCCAAAAAAAATACATTTCCCATTTCAAACTTTTTTTTTACTTATACGTTCTGTTATAAAAACTTAAGAGAAAAACATTTATAAAAGAAAATATTTTTGGGCTATAAAAAAGATCTCGTAAACATTCTTTTAGAAACCTATCATAGAGATTTTATGATTCAAGTGTTTATATGTATCAGAAATGTAGACGGGAATTTGACTTATCAGTTTTATTTCAACAGCAAGCGTCCGAACATTTTATTTGTCCATGTTTGATCAAAATCTTGCTTCAAAAAAAAAAAGTATTTGCTGATAAATCTGCTTATCTTTTTGTCCCTTCTAACAAGGTTACATCTCATCAGAACGTGTTCCATATTTAGTTCTATTTATCATTTTCAATAATAATAATATAAGTAATGCTTCAGATAACAGGAGTTCATCGTAAAGATTGGTTCATTGATTCAAAATCAAATGCAAACCCCTCACATTCCAAAAAAGTGCAAAAAGAAGCAATAGAGATAAGAAAACATAGCAGAATTCTATATTTAAAATGTTGTAAATCTGTCGTTTTAGCTGTCTAGGAAAGAAAAGATTTTCAGTTTTATTTCTCATAAACGCGCGTTTTTGACCTTGAAAAGCTCTCGACGAAAACAGATATACTTCAGCATTTGAAATCGAAAAGGACGACTTCGATAATTGAGGGTTACCTTGCGAATTTATTAACAAAAAAATAAATGGCAGCGTTTTTCAAAATAGCCATTTGCAAAGCTAATTTAACCGCAAACTTTTCATCGTTGCGGTTAAAATGAGAACACTAAATTTCTCGAATTATGCGAAGATAAACAATGACATACATGGAAGTACAGCCGAACTAAAAAAAATATTAAACATGGCTTTTTTTTTTTTGGGTTCTATAAAAATCAAATGATTTCACAACTATTCTTATCTGATTTGAGATGAAAAGGCAAGCAGGCATTTATCTCTAAAAATAAACAAACAACTCTTATTTCTGTTCTATATTTTCTCTCCTGTTCATATGAGAACTTTTTTATATTTAATATATTTAACCCTTTATCTACTGAATTATGTTGCCATCAATTTTCCAATTTCATTTTTGCACCAGAAGTTAAGTTTCCTTGCAGAATAATCCCAGAGAATCCAAGAGAAAAATTTTAATTAACAAAAATATCTTAATTAATTTACTTATTAATTAAATATTTTTCATTCCTACTTTTAGCTTATATTAACTTCTTGCTAATTGGGTTACACTCTCCGTGTTTTTTAGAATACCACCGGCAAAAATAATCATATTACAAAAATATAATCCAGATCCGGCTTTCTGGCACAGAGGTAGCGCATCTTCCTCGTATTCTGGAAATCCCGATTAGGGCATGGTTGTTCATCTGTGTGCTATCTGTGAGATGTTTGACTGTGCCCACCTGTAAAAAGGGGTTGTGCTAGAGATTGTGATGAGTGAGTAGCAAAAGTCGTACTCTTGGCCCTAATTGGTACAACTAAACAAGAGATGCTGATTAGGTTTAAATCGCTGATGCCTCAGCGAAGCTTGTTCATGTCAAGTGCCATTAATAACAACAGATTTAAATGGTACTTTTAAGTGCCGTAAGTAGATAAAGAGTTAAAATAGAGATATATGATGAAACTTTTAATTTTTTAATAATGATGATTGTTTATTAATGTTATACTTTCAATGTGACAGTAGCGTAGCTTATCTATTCTAGTGCATATAATTCTAGGTGTATATTCTAGCCCATAAATTCAGAACATACGAGAATGATGAATAGAGGCACTATCTTATGCATTCCCAAAAAAAAAAAAAAAAAAAAAAAGGATACATTTGAGAAAAGAAAGAAAAAAAAAGAAAGAAAGAAAGCTGAATAAATGCATTTTTAGAATGCATACAGATATGGAGCGCTCAAATTAACGCCAAAAACGATTAAAACACTTTTCAGAATGAATGAGTTTTAATAAAGTAACAGGATAAATAAATGATTTTGCAATCCTGGATAATAGCTTAAATTAACCCGTTCAGCCCGGATGCGCGCGGAAAAACTCCCACAAGCTGAAACATGGCCAAATGTCGACTTCCGTATAGGCCGGAGCATTTTTCACCCGATTAAGCCCATTCCGACGTCCCGTTAACTTTACGGATATGGTCGTAAATCTGCCATCTGACCTCATTATAGGACCATTCTCACCTGCGGACGTCGGTCGGACCTTCTATCAAACTGGCAGTAAAACGAACAGACATCAAAGAACCCCAAGTGAAGACAAAAATGGCAAAACGTGCCTGATTCAAGGCGTGCACAGATAACGAGGCGTAAGCCTAACATACATTATATTTTGTAAAAATGCATTTAACAATTCGCCATATACTCCTTTGCATAGAAGTAAAACAATTTTAAATTATTAAGTGACTATAGATAAAATTTTCAATCATGATTTAAAAAAACTAAACCTCATATTTCATGCTATATATATGTATAATTGTAATCGATAGTACTTAAAGTAACACCCGATTTCAGATGCAAAACATAAAAACAAGAAAATTATTTAATAAACTAGCAGTACCCGCACGGCGTTGCCCGTTGGCATAGCATAACATAATAATTTTTATAGCTAACATTCAGAAATATATAAATTGTTAAAAGGTAAAAATATGATATGTTCGTAGACAAAACACGGGTGATCATTTCATTCCTCAGGAGATTCATTCTGTCTCCGCAAATTAGTTGCAGTGCGATTTAGAGAAAGACGGCCAAAAGACTCTCATTCCCTAAGTGTGGACATTATTTCTCTGATATTCGCTAACCGAACGTTTCTTTCCTCTTCCAGTCAAGGTTGAATTTCCTTTTTTGGGAGGCATAATGAGTTTTGAATCCCTCAGAAAATCAGATGTAAGCAAAGAAATGTATCACATATGCATACTATAATTCTTTTTAATTGTGCATGCGCAGTTTGAGGTTTTTGTGCATGCGCAGATAAGTGCATATTTAAAATCGCAATTATAAAACATTTTTTTAAAACTTTGATATGACTTTAATGTACTAAAACCTTCCCCAATAAATGCTGTACAAAATGGTATAAATATTCCCCTTATCCATTAATTATTTCTCGAGTTTTTGTGGTTCAAACATACAGACGCTTTCAAGAGACTTCATTTTATACTATGTATAGTTATTTTGAAATACTTCATAAAAATTGTAGAGAATAATGCTTCAAAGTCCTATAAGTGTCGCAAAATGCAGATCAGTGCAGAAACCGGCATTGTATACCATTTATATTGATATATAATATCTGGTTGTTATCTTGCTTCCAGCCAATTGTGCATCTTCTAAGATATCACTGATCTATTTTACCATAAATAACTTATTATTGACAACGGAAAAAGAAAATCCATTGATCAGTCATTCAACACATACATAAAGCAGAACTTAACATATCCTCCTCTTTCTGGGAGGAAAAGCAATATTGTAGCCCTGATTGTTCAAATGAAGCCGAGAGGAATAAAACCCTTGCTAGAATAATATCCTTTCCTAAGGTGTTATGAATATCGAACGAAAGGACTAATCAAATGATGCAATACATTGTGGTGTGTTCAAGTAGAAAGAAATTTTGATTTTCCAGGATTCTTCTTATAAGTTACCTCAATGAGTGCTCTATTGAATAATGAAGAAATGACATTCATATTTGGTGTATGTGTGAGTGTGTCATACACACTAAACAAGCAATATATAATTAAAATCAATTCCTACTTAAAACAAAGAAACATTTTATTTTAGTTACCTATTATTAGATAATTACAATTCATGTAAATAATTGATCAAAAAATTATACCTGGCAAAAATAAAATGAAGTTCGTACCCGTTGAAAATAAATCGAAACACACTCAATAGGCGTTGAATTTTCTACGCCAGTTAGGGTAACGCAATACAGGTTAGAAATTTTTAATTTTCTTTATTCTGAATTATTTTGATTCGAAAGTACTTCAAAATGAACACAAAAAATGGATTAATAAATAATGTTTTACTTTAAATGCATCAAACAGTAAGAAAATAAACAGAATCGTTTGAAATAACAGGCCGAAAACATGTTAAGCCTAACCTCGTTAGCGTTGGACTTATTTGGTGGGGGGATGAAGATTTTTGTCGAGAAAGCTAGTTTTTAATTAATTAATAAAAAATTAATGAATTAATATTTGAAAAACTGTATTAACATCAAATGTCATCCTCTACAAGTTAAAATTAAAAAAAAAACTTGAGTGGAAGAATAAAAAGTATTTTATTAACGATTAACAATTTGAATATATATATATATATATACATATAAATATATATATAGGGCGAGTGTGAGCTGATAGTAGGAATTGAAAAAACAACTCTATTGTTCAACTTTAACTCTTAAGGTCGACCTCGAGTAATAAGTTAATAAATACGTACAAAACATTCATTTTTATAATTAAAAAAATTAACCTTAATGGTATTTTAATATTTCTCTAACTTTTTTCTTTAAATATATATAAAGAAACAATTTTAAAAGAGGTATATAACCAATCGCCATTTTCATTATTAATTAAAAAGATACACAAATGTATTAAGAGAGCGCGTATGCTGCTATTCCTAAAGACATAGTGGAACATAGATGAATAAAAAAAAACAGAAGAAACGAGAGAAAAAACTGTAAGTGAAAAAGGAGAAACCCGGCCTGATGACTTTCTCAAGGGTCACCATCAGGCACGGATTCCAATAAAAAGTGGAATTTTTTTGTGTAAAGAGTTAGACTATTGTCTAAAAAATTAACTGTTTTATGACCCGGAAAATTCCAAATTTCAAAGTAAAAGAGAGGCATCAATTTTTAGCATATAAAAACAAATGACAACTTGGAAAAAGGACAAAATTAGACAAAAATCACACATTAAAATTCTAGAATGAAGAAAAAAAAATATAACAAAATAAATACTAAATACAATAAAATGCAAACCAATATTAGCGAGAAAAAAAAAGTAAGAATTTTTCGGGTCATAAAAGAGCTAATTTTTTAGACAATAGTCTAGCTCTTAACAGAAAAAAAAATCAACTTTTTATTGAAATCCTTGCCTGATGGTGACCCTTGAGAAAGTCATCAGGCCGGATTTCTCCTTTTTCACTTACA
>JAOUZG010041943.1:2860452-2878061 GCA_026289955.1 Argiope argentata
TGCGTCCACATAAGCGCTTTTTATGTATAGATTTGTATCTCTATATACCGGGTGTCCAAAAAGTTCCCGTGCTCCAAATTTAAAAAATCATTGTGCATGATTTTTTTTTCAAGTATATTATATTTTGCCATACGAGCAACGAAACTATGGAAATGCTTGAAGCTTTTTTCGGCGATCGACTTATCTCAAAAAATCTTTGGCCACCTCGATCCCTGATCTGACCATCCCGGACTTTTTTCTGTGGGGATATTTAAAGGACAAAGTTTATGAAGGTGATCCTCAAACAATAGATGATTTGAAAATCGCAATCACCCAAAGGATACAAGAAATCACTCCTAGCATGTTAAAACGCTTTTCGAAAAACATGCGCAAACGAGTTCAGCTTTGTCTCCAAGAAAGGGGTGGTCATTTTGAACATTTATTGTAAATGTAAGTTCAGTATTTTTTCTTTGGTTATGTTGAAAGTGCTTTTTATCATTGGCATAAAAATAATTATTATTAAACCTGTTGTTTTTGTAAAATAAATTCACAAATCACCAGTACGGGAACTTTTTGGACACCCTGTATAATGGAATTCCGAATATAACTGGACGCAACCGCTCTTAAATACAGATTTTAAAAAATGAAAACACCTTCATTATATACTCCTTATTTAGTAATAATTTTAACATATTTTTCTGTTCGTTCATTTTCTTAAGAAAACTGTGAAACTGTAAAGAAACATTGCGGACATCCGGTATAAAAATTAACTTCATCACGACGTGGTGACCGAGCAAAACGACACCGTACGTTAGTGTTGAAACTTTGCTTACTTAACAACAGTAAGTAAATTCACTATTCCAGAGGTATAAGAAAGCACTCGTGATAAATTAGAAATTCTAATTGAACCTGTCACAATCCCCACTACCATGTGAGCAATTACAGTTCTTGCACATTTAATAACTTGACTGTTTCACAAATGCCTTTCATCTAAAAACAGTAGTCCTATTCGAATCACACAATACTTCTTAGACTGGTCATAATATGTGCTTCAATTGATGTCAAGTTTTTATTGGTTTCTTAAACAATAGGGGGGAAATTTGTAGTTGCGGTTTGCTGATACCTGTTATTTCTTAGAAGGAGCTTCAAACAAGATATGCTTCTGTGCATCTGAAGACACTGTTTACAGCTAGTGGAGAGTTAAACACGTGGATAATGCGATTATTTTTTTTTCTTTTTCAGATAAGTTAATATTTATTTTCAACGCATGAGTAATCATTCATATTTTATAAGGAAAACTTTTCATTCTAAACACAATGTAAAAAGTATTATTTATATTTTTCACTTAATTAAGTTCATAAAAGGGTAATAGAAATTCTATTTAACTGCCTATAAAATATTAAAGGAAATTGCTGAATAACAGTTTTAAAAAATAATTTTAAAAAAATTCTATTTAACTGCCTACAAAATATTAAAGAAAGTTGCTGAATAAAACAGTCAGTTAAAAAAAATAATTATTCTATTTAACTGTACGACACAATTAGTTAAAAAAATAATGAAAAATTTATTCAACTGTCTACCAGACATTAAACATAACTTTCCGTATGACTAACTTTTTAAAAAGTGATAAAAATTTTATTTAACTGTCTACTAAGTATTAAGTATAATTGCTGTATGACTGAACTTCTAAAAACATGTAATAAAAATTATATTTAACTGTGTGATACAATTAGTTTTAAAAAGCAATAAAGTTCTATTTAACTATCTATTAAATGTTAAACGTAATTTGCACGACTAACTTTTAAAAAGTAATTAAGTTTTACTTAACTGTCTACCAAGCTATATCTAATTATAGTAACTATATAAGCATATATATTAATTAACTATATTTTTTTATAGTTGCAGCCTGGCTAAACTTCTAAAAAAATTCTATTTAACTGCATGACATAATTAGTTTTAAAAAGTAATAAAAAATTCTATTTAACTACCAAGCATTAAATATAGTTTGCCGTATGACTAACTTTAAAAAAGTAATAAAAATTTTATTTAACTGTCTACTAAGCATTAAATATAGTTACTGCATGACTGCACATCTAAAAAATGTAATAAAAATTCTATTTAACTGTATATCAATCATTAAAGACAGTCAATTGCAATAAACAAATTATACAAAAAAAATTTGCTTATTTTTTAAACATTGGTCAAATATTTCTTTGACCTTCAGAAACTGAGAATCGAAAAGTTCTTAGCTCGGGGGGGGGGGGAGGATTCAAATTTTATACTCTCCTGGGAAGTCAAATCATAAAATCGGCCTATCTTGTTGACAATCTTACAACGAGTTTTCGTAAATGCGGACAATTATACATTATTACATAAAATTAAAACTTATATCGGGCAGTTTTCCTGTAATATATTTTACTTAAAAACACAAATAATATATGAAATTCTTTTTATGATGATATTTTTTTATTTAAGTACAACATATAAAGATTTAATTAAACTGCGAAATCTGAAATGTAAAAATATAAATACTATTTAGTTAATTTATACTCATGTACTGTTTTATTAGTTATACTGATAAAAGTATAAATCATTTTTTTTTAATTCCATGCATTTTTTTTGGAAGAGAAAACATGCAAGAAAATGTAAAATCAATGTTTCTAAATACTAAGCAAACCAGAATCTTCGGTAATTGTAAAATTTGAAACATAGCCTTTAAGATTAAAAATTCATAGATTGCAAGCATGAAGAAATGTTTACATTACGATTCAATATAATTTTTTTTCTATCAAATTAATGTAGAAGAATAAAATTGTTCTGATTTTACTGCATAATATTACCTTCTTTGACGATACATATTACTACAATGTCCAGAGATAATAATTTTGTTCTCGGTAGGTCTTGCACTTAATAGAGCAATCCAGATTATACGAGGTGAAAATGAATTGTTTTCGAATGCCATCATTCAAGTGGAAGGTTTTCGAATGTTAGATCCACTACCTTATACCTCGGATTATCTGGCATTTTAAATAAAGGACAGTGAAATGTGAGTAAAGTGAAACTACATAGCCAGAAGAATCAATGTTCCTCATGTTTCAGGAGATGCTTATCCAAGAATGCTTCGTAACTCTAAAGCCATATTTTACTTCAATGTTCAGAGATAATAATTTTGTTCTCGGTAGTTCTTGCACTTAATATAGCAATCCAGATTATACAGAGGTGAAAATGAATTGTTTTCGAATGTCAACATTCAAGTGGATGGTTTTCGAATGTTGGATTTACTACCTTATACTTTGAATTATTAGGTATTTTAATAAAGGGCAATGGAATTTCTGTGTCATGTGAAACTGCATAGCATGAAGAATCAATGCTCTTCATGTTTCAGGACATGCTTATCCTAAAATGTTTCGTACCTCTAAAGCCATATATTACTACAATGTCAAGAGATTATAATTTTGTCCTCTGTAGTTCTTGCACTTATAAATTAAGCAATCCAGATCATAGAGGTGAAGATAAATGGATTTAAATGTCATTATTCAAGTGGAAGATTTTCGAATGTTGGATTTACTACCTTATACCTTGAATTATTTGGCATTTTAATAACGGGCAATGGAATTTCTGTGTCACGAAACTGCATAGCCTGAAGAATCAATGCTCTTCATGCTTCAGGGCATGCTTATCCAAGAATAGTTCTTAACACTAAAGTCTATTTCAGTAATAATAATAGACATAACTCTCCTCTGCAGTTTTTAGATCAATCCAACGTTAATGATTGTATGTAAAAAAATTAAGTCGCTGAAAATGAAGAAAGGCCTTTTTTCGATAAATTTAACACTCGCATATTCTACTATAGAACCAGAGACAGCTAAAGTTGTCCCCCTAATTATCTGTAGATACAATACAGCTAGTGGAATATATACATGTGAATAAAAGATAGAATGCATTGTAGTAAAATCTGAGAGAATTACCAAGATATGCATTGTCGGGAAAGATAGTTTTATAAAGGATGTCCCAAAATCAACGCATTCGTGCAGTTAAGTGTTGACAATCCTATTTTTAAAAAAATCATTTGACAGCTGATAGTTTATGGTTAGTAAAAATAAGAAATTATAAATATTAGAGGACATAAAAAGGTCTATTCGCTGCTTTCTGGTATGAAAATAGAAGAATTATAAAAACTTGTTAAAATTACTTTTTTTGTCAAAATCATTAAAAGTAATATTTAATGTTATAAATAAAAAATCCTTTTTGTATTAAAATTATGAAATCAAAAAATAATAAAGATTTTACAAATAAATAGTTTTTGTTCTCAATTTTTTGGTGAAAAATCAAATGTCCTAACCAGAAGGCAAATATGTAGCTTTTAAAATATTTCCTCAGGCGTTAGCTACGCTTTAAAGTCTCAAATCAAAGTTAAGCAGAAACATTCTTCACATTTATGACGATTTTACCGCTTTTGAAAAAAAAAAAATAATAAGATTTCCAAGCGCATTTACTCATTTTTTAATTCGAACTTAAGTCTCCATTGGCTACTGAAGTTAAGGAAAACGAGTTCATACTCTTTGACATGCCTTCAATTTTAAGGATTTTAAAACGGTTTAAAAAAAGAAATCTAAAACAATAGTAAATGTCAACCGAATACAGAAACATCTAAAAAGATCGTTGAAATTGCATGTTTCGACTTCTCTTGCCTTTCAGATTGTATCTGTTGAATGAGAAATTTTATCAGAGTCGATCCCAAAAGAGCTAATGAATTCAAATCCCCACATATCAATTCCGATGCCGAATCTAGGCTAAATGGTAACAGCCAAAATATCAAAATAACCAAGACACCGAAGTATCTACGTTCGATGATACGATACATTTTTACCCGAAGAACTATTACTGAAAAACAACAAACCACTGCAAATTAAAAGGCTCTCTGAAAATGTCATCCAAAAACAAAGATTAAAAATGAGACTGTTTTGACGTGTTATTTTTTTAAAAAATTACCCAACAACTTCAAAGTTAAAAAGTAATTAAAATAGTCTTAGTCAAGTCATTGGCACTTTAAGACATAAAAATGACAGAAGTACGACTTAAAAAAATTTGCTTAATACACGACATCTCAGTTGACAGACCTTGGTTCAATATAGATCATTATGATGTGAAGGCCGTATTTATAATTTTATCCATAGTGTTCATATTTACATACATACGCTCCCCCCATAAAAAGTTTAAACTCAAGATCTTAAATAGTTCATAAATGGATCTTACAAGTTTATTTTATGATTGTAATACTATGGATAAATAAGAGTAAAATTTCGCTAATGATAGCTCCAAATCTTAAAAAAAAAAAAAAAAAAAAAAAGATTGATGTAATATTAAAAAAACTGAGTCGGGATAACACATGCAGCGATAGAGATCCAAAATCAGGAAAGGGCTTCATTACGTTTTCTTTAAAATTTAGCCTTATGGTACCAAAAAATAGTGAAAATAAACATTTATAAAGAATTTAATAAATGTCTGAAATAACTATTTCCTCATTTAACTAGAGAAACTCGAATAAAGCTTGCAACCACTAAGCGAAATGATCCTATTGAGTCATAGATAAGCTTATACATTCTATCTTATAAGTAGGCAAATCGATTCAGATAAAATTTATTACCTAAATACTTCAAAATGAGAATATCAAAAATTGGAATATAAAATACCTAATTTAGTGATGACCTGGACCTCACAAAATTTTGATCTACATTAAATAGAATACTATTCTCCCCCCCTAATGGCAGCACAGATTATTTAACCATATTCTATATTAGAATTTGTAAAAGTCAACAGTTTTAATGGAACTTTAACAATCGCTGTTGTAAAAGAGGCAATTCTAAAGCGAATAGGGTCAAGCCATGCCCACAGAATAATTTTTAAATGTTCCTTATTGATTCATATTTTGAATCTATTAGGCATCATTCCTGTTTGTATTGTTTAGACTTTTTTTCTAGGTGAAGCTAATTATGTTACCAAAGAAAATTTCAAATAATAAAATGATTAATATTTATAAACTCAAATGTATTGATTTGTAATTAAACTGGAACTACCTGATCAATCAAAATGATTGATTGATAATTAGAAGACCCCTTGTCTAAATCAATCTCTACTAGTTCTAGCATTCATTTGTATATTTTAACCAGTTAAAATGTAGAATTAATAAATTTCTACAATCATCCCCCCTTTAAAGTCATGTGATGATACATATGCATGTTGAAAGGGATATAAATAGCTGAATAGAATATTTAGTTGACCATACCAAAATAAAAATTTGGAATGGCATGTAAACAGGGCAAACACACTTAACTGGTTAACTGAATTGGTGATAAGAACAGCACAAGTCAGAATTCTACCCTTTATTGATTGGTTCAATACATGTAGATCTAATCAATGTAAAAGCAATATTAAACAAGTTACCTTTCATTAATTCCAGACATGCTTAAAAGCTTAATAAATGCAAAACAGTACCTGCAAATTAGGTATCCTGAAATCAGAATTTCGGAGAAACACTGTTCTTGACAATTCAATTAACCTCTTGTGCTACGATTGGTAGAAGCGGGTATAATGGCATGCATAGCGTATAATTATAACATAAGATATTAATATATTTTACTATTTACATTGCAGATATTTTCATACAGTTTCTTTTTTTTTTTTACTTTATAACTGCCAAATGCTGAACACTTTTTTTTAATCGCAACAAAAAGTGTTGCATACTGCAACATTCATTTCCATATTTTAATTATCAACTCGTATTATACTGATAGCATTCAAAATCTCCCGAATATTTGCTCACCACATGAAGTTAAAAACCATTGAGAGGTTCAAATAGAGTATTCCTGAAATGCATATCTCATTTAGCCAATTACTTAAGATATAGAAATCTAACAGAATAAGGTCTTATTCTCTTTTCCTAATAAATACTAGCCAAAAGGCTAGATTTAGACTATTTTAAATCATCAGAGGAGATATTAGGAAATGTAAGTCAAAATAGAAAATATTAAGAAATGTAAGTAAAAATAGAAAATTTAACATTAGTTATTCATTTTGTTTCTAAAAGCAGCAAACTCTCAAGAAACCACCTCTGTATAATACTATTCGTTAAACGACTTGATTCTAATTGAATTTTGCATATTTATAAAACTAAAATATCCTATGGTATAATAAAATCACTTGGGTTAGATAATATAATGTTGAACTTAGAGAATTTTTTTTTTAAAAAAAACTTTCCATATCTTAATTTAGAAAAAGTACAAGGAAATAAATTCTCTAATTTTATATGTCCCCTGATCACATTTCATAATTTGAAGATTTAAAGCTGAATTCAGCTCACATGATTTTAGAGTTTTAAACAAATTGAAAATATATATAATCTTTCTAAATGCTGTTTGAACTATGTTTTTATTAGCTTCTATGAATTTTAGAATATAAATATTTTGAGGCTAATACATGACAAAGCAATTTCCCTATTTATGCTTTAAAAAAAATTAATTTAATGCAACAAATAACAGAAAATCATTTTAATTTCAACTAACCAATACAGATAACTTCACACATTAGCTAAAAGATTACAACCTAATCCTAATTAAAAAAATTTTTTAATCTAAGAAACACATCAATTGGCAGTTTGTTCATCTTTTTATTTACACAAGTGTAATGTTCAACATCCTACAATGGAACTTTGACATCCATAATATACCATACATTAGATTAATGGAAATGAGGTTTTTCTGAAGTAACAACACATAAATTCATGATACTTTATTTGCAAAACGTTGAATGAACAACATAACTTATAATTAAACATTTTACATTTGCAGGATATGCTTCCACCAATATGATTTGGAAACATCTATACACCTAAATTAGTATAACAATGAGATTTTTATATGGTAACTATAGTCTACAAATGTAGATTTTATTTTTCTAGTTATATATCAACTAACTTCAGTTAACGACTATTATACTCCAAGGACACAGTTAACATTTTGCAGAGAAAAAAATGAACATTTGTGTAGATTGACATTTCATGATTAGTTAAATGGTCACACACACACATTAATTTTTGAAAAAACATTCACACACATATAATGAAATTAAATAATATGGTAATATTCCTAAAAACAAAACATTTCCAAGTTTTAGCAAAATATATCAAAGCATGAGTTTTTAAAAAAATTTTAAGAACTGCTTTTAATAAACATGGTTACACACATGGAATGTACGCACCGAAAAGATCACATAATACTAACAAGGCAGAACTTCATATTAACACTATTTAAAAATAGCTTTACAAATCCATAAAAAAAAATCAAGCACAAACTTTTACAGCAAGATATATAAATTAAATACACAGTTTTTTTACTAGTAGTCTTCAGGGGAAAGAAAATAAATATTTTTATATACATTTCATAAATCTATAACAACCTTTTAAAAGTTAACAAAATCTGCATAACAGATGTCTTTGGCAATGATAGCCACACAACAAAATGAAATGCAAAAACAAGAAAATTTCTAAAGCATTCATTAAAATTAAATATTGATTCTCTCTCAGATCTAATCAACTAGATTGATTTAAAAATCATTTGAATAAGCGGAAATATAGAAATCGGTCATTATCGAGATTTAAAATCAAGCATTTCATTGATTTTAAAGAATATATTCATATATGTATAAATTTGAATAACTAAAAAATTTACAATCTTGTATTAAAATATTTAAACAATTCATTAAAAGTTAAGCCTGGAGATAAAATGAGCTCTGGAGAGAATAAATCATGATTTTTATATACAAATAAAATTAATATCATGTAATGTAAAACAAAATTTGATGATATGCAGATTTGTCACCAATTTCTGACTTCAGAAAAAAATATTTCCATTCATATCTTCTATTACATGCAATAACTTAAAAACAATCATTCTGAACATTTAGAATGTGCAAGGACACTCTTAATCTTAATTTTAAGCCACATGACAACATCACATATAATTCACAAGGATAGAAAGAAATCTGAGGTAATTTCACAAAGGCAGAGAAAAGAAAAAAAATCAGACAATGATAGGCCATGAGATTTACATCTGAGCAAGAATGCCATTTCTAGGATTACTAAAAATTTTGAGAACACTGCCAGGACATACATCAATAATGGGAGAAGAAATACTTCATGTGATGTTCAGAAAGTGGCTGAAAAAATAACTACGTTTAATTTTTCAATTGCTGCATTCATAAACCAATTCCTCTTTATTTTTTCCATAAATAACTAAAAGATATCAATTTGAGATATGGCACCCTTGCAAAAAAATTTCAAAAGGGAAGGGGAAAATGATTTACAGAAACCAATAATATATATTTTTTAAAGCTGAAACTCATGTGCAGTCAATATAGATAACCACTGTTTGGCTAAATAATCTGCCCATGTACACCTAGTCCCAAATTAAATCTTCGTGGTAAGTATCAGGGCAACAATTAGACCATACAAACCAAGTACTTCAGCAAAAATAAGTATCAGGATCATTCCTACAAACAATCTTGGCTGCTGTGCTGTTCCCCTAACACCAGCATCTCCCACAATACCAATGGCACAACCTGCAGCAAGACCACTAAGACCTACGGAAAGGCCAGCTCCAAAATGCAGAAATCCACTGAAATAAAAAATTTATATTAAAAAATCATTCAATTTCTGAAAGAAATCAACTGTTACAAAAGATTTTATAGAAAATTTTTACAAGAATAAAACGAAACATACTTGTAAGGTGAGTATCCTTGTGCTGGCGTCTTTATGCTGTTGGCAATTAAGACAGCAACGACTAAGCCGTAAATGGCAATAATACCACTCATGACGACAGGAATAATAGATTTCATAATCAATTCTGGTCTCATAATTGACATACAGCTGATACCTACCCCTGACTTAGCAGTTCCATAAGCTGCTCCAAGGGCTGAAATAAAAATATACTAATTCTCATTCATACTCTCAAACAGATTTAAAAAAATAAATCTCATGTTTTAAATCACATTTAAAATATAATTATTTTTTTCTCCAATTTAAAAAGAAGACTAGAGAAAATTAATCTAAATAAAACATATATTTATATGCAGCAAAGTTTTATTCACCGACTTTTCAAAAACAGACGATTCAAGACAGGAAAGGAAAAAAAGCCCAGATAAAAAGTTGAGCACAATACTCCATTTAAGGTTGAAAATTTAACTACAACGCTCTCAAAGAGAGAAACATCCCCAAGTTGTAATTCAACTAAGTCCAACAAATCCGTATATTGATTAAAACATATTTTACTTTTATAAGAACATATAAACTTAAAAGATTAGATTTTAAAATTTAAAATGTATTCAAATAATAAAATAGAAATTTTTTTTATCTAAAATTAAGAATTATTAAACTAACAATTCATAAATCAAAAGAGCCAAGACAATGGGATTTTACATTAACCAGCAATAACATCTAAAACAGTAATTATACTAACTCAGAAAGATTACTTTTTAAAATGAAACATTTTTAGAATAAAATCTCCCAAGTAAAACCAACAAGATATAGACCAAATCTTTATAAAATTCAGATTTATTAGCTTTGCTTTATGTTATGCTTGTTAAGATAGCAAGAGGCTAAATTTATATTATTAGTTAAAAAAATTAACCATATAAAATATTTATAACAAATATAAGCAAGTGATACTTATACAATAACATTTAAAAATAAACATTTTTAAGTTATATATCTAATCTATTAGAAATATTAATTTAAAAATAGTAATCTTCTAGGATACTCAGATATACATAAATAGTTTTTAGTATAATTAAGAATAAAAAAAATTAAGATAGAGAAAAAATTAAAAAAGGTATTCAGTCAATTTTCTTTCAATTCACGGAACTGCTTACTTATTCAAATTTTACATTCAGACAATTCTTAATTTCAGATTCCATACAATAAGACAAATAATGGAAAGTTTATAAAATTACAAGTATAAATTTTATATAGTATTTTTATAATAATCAACGAACTTAATATAAAGAATAATACCCAATAAAATTGAATGGCGTTTGACTTCTAAAGTTATAAAAACATCCAAGAGTAAAATACTGAATAAATAAATTAATTTTTTAAGGGGGAAAAAAAGAATGAAGATTTTGAAATTTAAAAAAGAAAATTAATTCTATATATTCAATATAGCTCCAAATAAAAATTTAGTTCAAAAGAATAATACTACAGTTTTTGGTTCTTCAGGTTCAATCCAATTTTCATTCACAAATTTAATTTATTAGCTTTGTAAATAGTAAGTTTCAAACTAATTAAATTCTAATAGTAAACATAAGCTGAAAGTTTCATAAAAAAGGATGTACATCAATCTAAATAGTTTCAAGAAAATATTAATAAAATAATTATTAAAGACCCTAGTTTATGATAAGCATTTAATATAATATATTTTATATATTATTTTTAAGCACTTATCTTGATTTCATAAGAATTATTTTCATAACTTGAATGAATATATGCTCAACTATTTCTTAGAAAGTCTAAAGTAAACATATGCAATAAAATACATTGCATTTAAAGGTACTTTTGACACAAGAGTGTCAATCCCTTGCTTTCAAGAATTCAGAGAAAAGGGTGTGGTATCTGATCAGTTCTTATTTAATTTGAATAAAGATTAAGAAGTATATAAATACATCAGAAATATAATATACAAGAACAGTTCAAGAATTATAAAGCATTATTTGAGAAGCCATGCAGATTAAATGAACACATAAATCATAGATGAAAAATCACATGACTTCTTAGATGACTAAGCAATTTATATAATAGTAGATACAAAAACCAAGGCAATATTTCTGAACTCTACATATATCTATAAATAAAACTTATAACCTTTAAATTTTAATTATAGAAGTAATATATTCTCTTAATATGAAGCAATTTCTGAATTATTCCATTAAACCTCAGGCACAAGATACATCCTTACTTTAATTATTCCAAATAAAATAATTTTAAGTAAAATACCATTTCTAATCAACAATTACATAGGCAAATTAATTAAAAACATTACTAAACTAAAATGCAGTTAAATTCGGTATTATATAATTAAGAATCTCAAGATATCTAAGTAACTTACAAATATTTGCAAATGCTTGAATTAAAAACCTTAGTTCATAAGAAAATTAGATGTTTAAATATGAAACTAAAAACAAGCATTATGTTGTCAACTGCTTTAAACTTTTTGACACGATTTCTAAATATATTTGATTATGCAATAACTAAAACAATAAGCTTTTATTACCTTTCCTTGTACTTTAATTTTTACATTCCATGCTTTAAAAAATAACTTAAAAATCTGCAAAAATGTTTGGGTTAAAAAAATAGGTAAATATTTTGTAATTACTTGAAATCTAACATGTTTCGTGACACAACAAACATTTGCAAGCATTCTTTAAGATAAAAATGTATTTTCATTTCTAAAATTTTCCATTTTACTATTTTTTATATCATACGCTATATATTATTTAAAATTCAAAAAATATTCAACCTAGAAATAAATCTCATTTCATTTTAAACTAGATATCTTTTACGGTATTTTTATTCATTAAATTCCAATACCTGTAACCTATTCTCCTTACATTTTATGTAGAAAGATGGCTTTCATACAGTTTTTATTTCTCAAGTTAATAAAATTTAGAAAATTATTACATGCTTGTATAAAACACATTATAGACTAATTTATATCTGCCTTTGTAAGACGGCAACTTAATTGCATTTATGAATAAATTACAATTAATAGATAAATAAGAAGTAAAGATAAGATTAATCTACCTACTCAAAATAAATTCCTCAGCATTTGGATACATTATATAAAGAATTATTTAAATTGAAATAAGAAATGGAATTAAAAAAAGTATTACTTCCCTGCATTTATTATTTTTATCTAGTACTAACAGTAATATTTTTACAAAGTAAAACAAAATTATTGTATAACTGCACAGTAAAAATATAATATTGTTTATGAAATCAAATGAATTTATGATCAACGAGGAAACCATAAATACAAAAGTACTTATATATTTTAAGAGATTTTAGATTGTATAGATAACATTTAATAGAAAAATTGTAATGAAATGTTTTATGTTTACTTGAATTTTTTTTAAATTCACAACTTTTAAATTTTAACTAAGAAAAGCAACTACTCAAGATTACTAAATATTTCTATTTTAATATTTAACAACATAAAGAAGCATTAAAACGTAGCAATATAATGGTGCATTAAAGTGACCTTTCCATATGTTAGGAATTGAACTTAAATATAAACCTTGAAATTTTAACAATGCTTTCATATTTTTAAATCAATATTTCTTTTATAATACTTGATTAAAGCATAGTTTTTTTAAAAAAATCATAGTGTATAGATATTTACAGAAAATTTAAATAATATTCTCCAATATTGTTGTAATGAAGATGATGCTTATCTTTTTTTTCCTCCCCATCTTCTTAGATCACTTTCTCCCCTTTACTTTATCAATAATATTTAATCTTAAGGACTAAAAAAATTGTATCTATAGAAAAATCGCTACTTAAACAGGAAAATACATAATCATTTAGATTACCATAGTATCAGTTTTTCTATTTCATATGAATTTTAATGATTAAAAACTTAAAAAATATCTAAAAAAGAAAAATTTCAGCTCATGATTAATTGACTTTTTATAATTTGTAATTTCATTTACTTTGAGTTAATAGTAATGGAATTAGATTCCTTATCAGTTATAATTTTCTTATTAGGATTACAAAAACTAAGTATGACGTTTAAGTTTAAACATTATCTATATATTCTTGTGTTTTTTTTTTTTTCTTTTAGATTATACTGATTAGGTTTTACTTAATTTTTTTTCTCACATTCTATAAAGCAAAAAAATATACTACAGATTTTCTTCAGTTTTATTCACAATTCCTTTAGTGATTAAAAAAAATAAGGTTAGCTTTTAGTATTGATATAAATCAAAGGTCATACACATTTATATTTAATTTTTTTCAAGAAATATATAACAGAATAATGCGTTAAAAATCCTCTCCTCTCACAATTCTGAACTCAATGAAAATTGCTTTTCATTAGATCAAGAATGAATATATATTCCATTAAATTTAACAATTCTACAAAATCCTAGAACTTCATCAACAAGTTGTTTCAGCCTTTTTTGACTTTCCAGATCATTAAAAGTAAAACATCTTTATCAATCACTATTTTAAATGCTTAGAATAACTGCTTATAAAAGGTTATTTAGCATCAATAGATTTAAACTTTATTATTTCAGAACTAACTTTTCAGTCTTTTAGACTTAATTTTTCAAACGTCTATATTAAAAGGGTGAATTAAACACATAATTGTTAACTTTGGAAGTTTTATAGAGCTAGTATGCAAAATAAACTAAACACAGCATGGTAAAATAAGAGACGCTGTGTGCTTTAAGAACAAAGAAACTCAGAATACCGACTACTGATTTCACAAGTTTTAAAAATAATGCATTTCAAGATGACAGGGAAAGTAAATTCAACTCTTAGGGTCTTTTTTCTAACCATTTTATTAAAGAAGCCTTGTTCGGTCGGACAAAATTTTTTAATGAACTAATTAAGATTTTTTGAAAAAAATTTTTAGAGACTACCATTATTTCACATTTTAAAAACATAATTACCATACAATAAAAAGAAAACAAGTCAGAAATGAAATTTATATGTTATAAGCTAAGCATTTAAGTAAGAGATTTTACAGAAAAATGTTAACTTCATTCATATGACGCACAAATATGGTATCCAATACCGGATCATTCGTTATACTGCATTTGATTTCAAATCAGGTTTTACTCGGAACTTAGGTGAAATAGATATTTTTTACAACTCATCGCACATACGCTAAAGTACAGAAAACGAAACTTACACAAAATTTCTTAGCTAATAATATAATTTAAAAAAATGAATATACCTGAAAAGATCATGGCTGCAGCACAGCCCATGACTCCAAAGAAAGGTCCGTATAAAGGTTCTTCAGCCATTTTACTAATTTAGTTATCCGATGAGAAGTATGAAATCGAAAAAATTTGGAATAGAGGAGTTTCCGATTGTTAATCACAAACGATTACACAGCGACTGAAGACAAGATGGCTGGAAAAGAATCAACCGTCATATGATGGGTACATCAAATAGGGGCGGATGCCTTCAACGAGCCCTGGCGGTACGAATCGGCGAAACTGAAATAAAAATTCTGGCGCTTCGGTATAGACACCCTTTTGCCTCAAAATCAAACTTTGGCGATTTAGCAAAAAATAATACTAAATAGTAGCTATTTTAAACGATTAAAATGACATTTTTAAGCAATTAGAACGAAGTTTTTATAAACATTAGTTTAAAATGACAGATATTGTCACGTGGTGCCGGTGTCCTCTTCCTTTTTCTCTCTCGCGCGAGCACTGTTTTTCTCCCTCTCTCTCTTCTCCACCCTCCCCTTCTCTTCCGAAACAAGTGCATTTAATGCTTAAATTCAAGAGCATTATTTATAAAATATTTAAAAATGTAAAATTCAGTAAATTTCTTAAAAAAATATCTTAATTAAGATGAACACACAAGAAATACACGAATGTGCATAGAGATTAGAGATGATCTTTCAGGAGTTACGCAAAGTATAATCAATAAAACCAATGCCCTGACAATGCTCATTATTCCGAAAATAATTACCAACCACAATTAAAATATATTCTCTATAAGCGCATAAAAAGGGGGTTTTTTTACTGCAATAGCTTTCTTTTATATCTAGATTTAGACTAATTCATATTTTTCAAATAGCAACACACAGTTTTAATGACACCAAAATTCTTCGTCTTAAAGCAACTCTTGTGCATAAAACTTTTTGCAATTGTAAGTAAACTGTCAATGATTTATAAGAAATTGAAATTTTCAATGCCTAGAATTCAAAGGAAATTCTCCTTTTTTTCCAAATAGATTTTAGGATATAACGAATCTTTCAAGATAATTCTTATTTTATATTAAAATAGTTAATACAAAGATTATTTCCCTTAAAAATCTCTAAATATATTTTACATTTTTAAAGCAATTTTTAAATCCTAACGTTAATTTTTTTTTGTTTAGAAGCACACAAAAATTTTGATGTTAGTAGAAAAAGCAAGACTTGAAGCCTTACTGCTCTAAAGCATTATTTTTTTTTTTTCATAATTAATTTTTAAGACACTTTGGGGAAGCCATTGGCTTTTAGAACAGCAAAATTTCCACATTCTTTTAGAGACATGTCAACTTTTAAAAGAGTTTTTGGTATGTATAAAAAATAGCTCAAATGAGACTGGATATAAAGTATATCTTTCAACATTGCCTTTTATAAAGTTGCATTTTTTTTTTCATAAAATAGATGCGAAGGAAGAAGAAAAAAATCGACGCACGTAACAGATTCCACTTAGCTTGCATTTCAAGCGAACAATACAAATGTCAGCCGATTTCAGTTGTTAAAATAATAAGCTAGATCTCATAGTTAAATAAAAAAAAATGGCAAAATTTTGGGCTAAGTAGAAATTTACATGATGTTAAATCTACAAATGGATAAAGCACTATCGAATATAATACAATTGTAACCCCAAGTCTCTGAACTGAGACATAAATGGAGAGAGCTAATTGCCTATTTATCCTCCAAAAAGATGAATCAAATGATTTCTGTTGAATCTTAGATTGGTAATACTTTTTTGACCCCCTATCACGAGTTTTGGCATAAAGTAAAGCCGTCGTGCAACTTCTTTTTTCCCGGCGTTGAGTTGGTATAACATTTCTTTAAAGAGCCCCCCCCCCCCTTCTTTCTTCCTTCATTTCCTTTTCTTTTCCCCTTTTTTTTGAGATTATTATTTTTTTAGAAATTAAGCACACTGGCATCGAAAATAATGGTTTCTTTTTCATAACATCAACAACTGAGGTTGTTGACTTTTTTACTTCATTTTTCTGAATGAATCAAAAGTGAATGTTTTGCTCCTTTAAGTAAACATTCTAATTCTTTTATTTACTTAAAAATATCTTTTAATTTCGCAGTGCATATCCAAATTTTTCAAATAATTAATACTATTTGATATAAACGTGCGTGTGTAATCATAATTTCTGAAGCAAAAAGCAGTTTTGAAGTCAGAGAAGACACTTGGATTTTTAACTTTATTCTATTTTCATCCCGGGAAGCATGATTTATGAATAAGCAGAAGTGACGAGCACAACACAAGACGACACAAAACGAAATGAGAAAAAGCTAACGAAAGTTTTAAGCCTGTGAATATATACTATGAGATTTATTTGGTCCTTCCAACACGTGTCATTCACAGGCAGAGGGATCTATCAGAAGAGTTTGTTTACGTCAACAATATTTTATCCCTTCACTCAGAGCGTGGGAACTTGTCAGATTTCAGCAGATTCAGTAATTTTAGAACAGGAGGCGAATTAATTAGATAGAAAAAAATGGAATGGGATCAGGAAATAAGAAAATATTTTAAAATGTAGTTGATATGTGCTGAATTGTTAAAAATTAGGAAATTAATGAAGTTTAAATTTTATATATATATATATA
>JAOUZG010041943.1:2883061-2894304 GCA_026289955.1 Argiope argentata
TGTGTGTGTGTGTGTGTGTGTGTGTGTGTGTCTTGTTTACTTCCGTTTATCTAGCATAGATTTTTAGAATATTGTATATTTGGGAATTTCTCATTATTTAGAATCATTTAAAAGATAAAAATTGTATACTGCAAATGGGCAACTAGAAAATTATGCCACTATAGTTATACATACATATATATATATATATATATATATATATATATATTATGTGAATTAATTTTACATATTTATAAAGAGGACATGCATCTACGCTGCATACCGTATTTTACTTCAACTTAGCATTTATGGATTGTGAACAATATGAATTGTACTTTCATGGACCGGGCCATCTGGATAAGCATGCTGATGGTTGTCAGTGATTTTAAACCGAATGAGCGCCTCTTGTTTTTGAAGTAGCGCTAACTAGGGCCAAGAGTACGACTTAGCTACACACCTATCACATTCGCTTGGACATCCCCTTTTTAAAGGGGGGCACATTCTCACACTTCACAGATAGAACACAGAAAACAACCATGCCCTAACCGGGACTCGAACCCGGGACACACAGAACGCGAGGAAGACGCGCTACCTCTGTACCAGGACGACAAGTAGATTGCTAATAATGATCTGATAGAAATTTATCATCCAAATATCTATGATTTACATTCATCACAATGAAAACATTTGGAATCCTCTTGCAGTATGAAATTCTGTCAAGATTTTCTTCAAACATAGAAGTTGACCATAATACAAATACAAGAAAAACTAATTTTAGATTCGTGCATAGAAAAATGAAAATATGCAAGTTACAGTTCTCTAAGGGGTGATCTGAACTAAACGAAATCCAGAACACCTCTTATTCAATTAGCCAAAAAATTTCAGTAATTCAGAAAAATTTACTATTTTGCAAAATCCAGGTAGTATACTATATTGCATAATACTATAAATTTTTGTGCGATATTAAATTATATTATTCAATATTTAATAATATATACAATATTGTAAAGGTTGTTTGATGCCATTCAATAATGTACAATATATGTATACTACTGGGAAACTGGCGATTTTTTTGATAAAAAGTTCAATAAGAGTGAATAATATTTCTTAGAGTCATGTAATTTCTGGTATAAACAAAAAGAATAACGAAATAAGCTGTCACAAAATAAACATATTTATTGAAATTGATGTACATACAATGTTTGAAGTAAATTGTTTTCAAACTATCATTTAAAGAACACACAGACTTGAGTGATTTTTTAGATTCTTCTGTTTACTTTTTCATCTAGAATTCTGTTAACTTGTAATCTCGAAACTGCACAAAACCGGATATATTAATTAAGTTTATGCTGTTTAGTTTTTAAAAAATCTCATGAATTAAAAGAATTTTTTTATCAATACGACAACGAAGAGTGAAACAATTACAAAATCAAAGAAATCGACTAAATGTTAGGTATCCGAATTTAAAGAAAATGTATGAAAGTTTAATATTTGGGACAAACTTATATAATACGTAAAACGTACGCAGTTATTTGTTAAAAAAATAAATCGCAGTAATTAAAAGAGGGATAAAGAATATAAAGCATTTTAAATATTTTATACATACAAGCTTATATAGGTGTGGGTAAAACATTCTATGAATTAAAGATGAATAGGTGTGAAGTTCTTTAACAATATTTTTATTCTTAATGTTACAGAATTAGTCCAATTATAATCTATTATCAAGATTTCTTTATAAAAGACTTGAACTGATAGAGGATCAGTAAATCTTTTAATAATTCAGATGTGTTTATGAATCTCACCATGAAAGAAAGTATTTTGAACTTAAAAGGGCAGATCTTAACGTTTTGCTTTAAAGTCACAGGGAAACTGAATATTGAGGCGTAGTTAGGGAATCATAGTTAAATGAACAGGTGGCATTCAAAATGGCATATCTCAGCACTTCTTACTTACTTCTGGAAAAAGGTCTCATCGATCTCAGGAAAAATATTCGACCTCTGAAGCCTACCTGATAATCCACCGACACAGTAAATCCTCACATTGCGTCTGACAAGATCTATTTATCCAAATATACATTCTATTCTACACCAAACCAGGTCTATGGTAAAACGTGTGGAACTTGAGCTCTTAAAAAATGTGTTGCGCTAGCTTCATAAGCCAGATAACATCTACGATACCGAAGTCGACGTTTGTATTATGGTCATGTTACTCAGCTACTGGCCCTAGCGTCGCAGGTTCGTATCTCGACCTTCACTCGGTACATTGGTGACCTTGGCAACGCAACCTCCTGCAACAGTCGTGGCGCCATCTATCAGCAGCAAAAAACAAAGTCATCAAACTCATTTGAAGCAAGCAAGCAAAGCCGCCAACCCCCCTTCACATAAGCAAAGCAAAGTTGTCAAACTCGCTTGATGCAAGCAAGCAGCAACTCGCCATTACGTTTGGCACTATAAAAATCGCTTGTCCCTCCGCCGACTCACTGGTGGGGGAGTACTGTTGCGATAGCTTCATAAGCAAGATAACATCTACGATACCAAAGTCAACTTATGTATTATGGTCAAGTTACTCGGCTACTGGCCCTTGCGTCGCAGGTTCGTATCGTGACCTTTACTCGATACAAATGAAATACTCACCATTTCTTTCCCAGTATATTTTGCGAATCCCCACTATTGTATTTCACAGAATATACTATAGTGGTTACGGGATTCTTATGAGTTTTATATCCGTTTATTATCCACGATATAACCTTATTATCTTCAGTATTTTTTTAATCGAACATTCAAAAAAAAAAACGTGCACACCTAAGCATAAACGGGGCTTATGTTTCTTATGGAAGGAGAAGCTACTATTACTTTCCTTCCCAAACTGCCCAGAAAAATTATTCCCTGGGAAAATAAGTAATTGGAATAAGTATTATTCCAATATACTTGAAATAACTCTTATTAAATATCTTGCCTTCAAAAATCACACCAGAACAAATGATAATAATTTCAGAAGAGTAAGGAAAAAATATTGCCAATGATAAGATCAGATTTGAAACTTTCATGAGGAAAGAAACAATTTATTTTCAAAATTACGCTTTCAAACAAAGCAATAAACTACTTATTTACAAAAATATGTTTTTTTTTTCATGAAACAATAAACTACTCATTTACAAAATTATGTTTTCTCACGACACAATAAAATACTTATTTTAAAAAATCATGTTTTTACACGAAGCAATAAATTACTTATTTACAAAATAATGTTGCTGCTGTTGTTTTTAATGGCACTTGCCATGGGCAAGCACGCTAATGCAGTCAGAGATTTTAAGACGTGGATGCGTCTTTTGTTTTAAGTAGCGCCAACTAATGACAAGACTACGTCTTAGCTACTCGCGCATTGCATTTGCTCACACAACCCCTTTTTAAAGGGGAGCCCATTCGCATATCTCACAGATAAAACAGATGAAGAACAACCATGCCCAAACCGGGATTCGAACCCAGGACGTCCAGATGACGGGGAAGATGTGCTATCCCAGTGTCAGGGCATCGGCACAAAACTATGTTTTTTTCATGAAGCAATAAATTACTTATTTACAAAATTATATTAAAACCACATATAAGCTATGCTTTCCCGTCAGCGTTTCAGTAGTTAAATCCCATGCAAAAAAATTTGAAACACTGGAGAAAAAAAACATGTGCCAAATATGAAAATAAACAATAATATAGACACCGAATAATCACAATATCTGAACATTTTCCAATAAAAAATTTCAAAAAATGCTTTGAAAAAAAATGTACCAAATAAATATGTTCCACTTAAAGAAATTGTAACATGACCTAGTGTCTCAACATGCCAACATGTTCATCAGGGAAGCCGAATGCTGATATATAAACGCATTACAAAATACTATTTCCCCACATTCATCAAAATCCTTTTCTCTTTACTATTTCACCCATTTATTTATCATGACTCAGGGAATGTTTAAGATTCTGATAGATTTTTCCAGGCGTTTTGAAATTGCTATAAAACTGAATCTGCAATGTCATTTTCACCTTGCAATAGCAATGTCCAAAAGTAAAGAACGTCCGAGTTCAAGAACTCTGTTGACTCAAATCAAATCGCCATCTGTCTAGCTATATCAACAGGAGGACTTTTTATTTCCATGAATATTTGTTTAGGACAGAACATTCATCCATTTCACACAATTATTTAATGATGTCTAAAATAGTGCATATTGCTTAAAATTGAAATACATGCCTGTAACTTTATATATTTATGTATTATATTGTTATTAACACTAATCAGATGACACTTTAAAATTATTTAACATTGAAGAAGTTGCTGAAACTGGACTGCTTGGTTATTGGTTATTGCACAATAGGAAAATAGTTTTAATAAAAAACTAGTAATATAAATTTTTTAAAGTTTGGTTACCTTGAAACCAATGTCATTGGACTTTTATAAAATACATTTAAAAGTAGAAAAAAAGATCAAAATGTGAGTCATCAGTTCAATTAAGGAAGCCTTTTATCCAGACTGTATCACTAGTTTTTTAAATAAGACTACCAATTTCATTAAATACAATTAAAACAAAACTATTTTTTGATTATCAAATTCATGTCAGCACATAAATTATGAAATTTTAAGTAATATATCATTTCTTTATTTCCCTTTTAACCCAACATACGAAATAAATAATCACGTGAAAATTAAGCGTCTGGAATAAATTCTTGATCAGTAAAATTTCGATAAAATCTCCGTTTGAACATCTATAAGCTCTGAATATGCTCTACGCATTTTTTCATCGATTACTACCTTATAACGAGCGTACCACTAAGGTTTCTGAGTCATGGAATTAAAAAAGAACTTTTAAAAGCTGTTAAAAATTGAGCATTAGCTGAACATTAAACCACGAAGAAGAATGACAATCTGATTTTAAGGGAATTCTCCTATCTATTTACCAAAATCTGTTTCCCTATATATGAAATCCCCTGGGGGGTACCTATATATGGAATACCCCGAAAAGAGAATGAGATGCTTTTTGCATGGTGGTTGAATCTCGCCACCCTGAGAGTGCACTAATAGGTGGAGATAGGCTCCTCCCATCGATGAATGGGACATACTTCCTACGGGAAGTGTTATATCGTGGTCGGTGATGGTCATTAGGAATCAAACATAGTTTCTGTCAGTGTTGCTATTGCGGTGGTCTGGTGACTCAGCTTTATGGTTTAAATCCATGTGCCTTAGTGGCGGGTCAGAGAGTCTGGTATGACAAACCTATATACGGAATCCCCCAGGAGGAAATCTCGAAAAGAGGATGAAATGCTTCCGATTTGGTAGTTGGATCCCGTCACCCTGAAGTGTATACAAATAGATGGAGGCCTGACTCCTCCCATCGATGACGGGACGTACTTCTTAAGGGAAGTGTTGTATTGTGACCAGTGTTGGCCATTAGGTCTCAACAACAGTTCCCTCCAGTGTTGCTGAGGAGGTGGTCCGGTGATGCAGCCTTATGGTTTAAATCCGTGTGCCTTCATGGCGGGTCGGAAAGTCTGGTATGACTAACCTATATACAGAATCCCCCTAGGAGGGAACTTTGAAAAAAGGATGACATGCTTAAGGCATGGTGGTTGGATCTCGCCACCCTGGACGGTATACAAATAGGTGGGGGCCTGACACCTCCCATCGATGATGGGACGTACCTCTTACGGGAAGGGTTGTACCTTGGGCGGTGTTGGCCCTTAGAACTCAACCACAGTTCAGGCCAGTGTTGCTGTTGCGGCAGTCTGGTCATTCAGGCTTAACTCCGCCTGTCTTCGTGGATAGTCTGGTATGACTATCTTAAATATGGAGAGAGATATTTAAAATAAAATTTAAAAATGTCTTTATTTTGATATTGATGGTTGGTGACTGTACTATACATTCAAATTTCGTATTTGATTCGTTATATATATTTATGCTAGCAGTACCCGCATGGTGTTTATCGTGGCATAACATCCAAGAAGAAAAATTAGCTCAGAAATTAAATCTAGACTCCACTAGATATGACATGGGCATGTTACGTAACAAGAAACCAACAATCTATTTATCTATCTATCTATCTATAGATAGATAGATATAGATATAGATAGATAGAAATTTAAAAAAATAGCTACAAAAGAATTTTTATAGCACATATTCAAAAATATTTAGACTGTCAAAAAGGTAAAAATATGATATGTCTGTAGACAAAACACAGACTATCAATTTGAAATTGGATTTCCTTCTTTTCGGCGTAATGAGATTTGAATCGCTGTTTAAAAACCTTCGTAAACTAAGAAATGTAATGCATATGCATACCACTGCTTTTATTATTTTCATCTGCGCAGTTTGAGGTTTTCACGCATGCACGAATAAGTTAAAATCGCAATATAAAACTCCTTTTGTTTATTTTAATATGATTTTAATATACTAAAACCTTCCCCAAAAATGTTTTACAAAATGGTATAAATATCTTCAATATCCGTTAACTGTTTCTCGAGTTTTTGTGGTTCCAGCATACAGACACTTTCCAAAGACTTTACTTTATGTTATGTATAGATTTAAGTCAAAGGTAACTGATTGGCCAGTCACAGAAACTGTCTTTGCAAACATAATTAAGAAAATTAAAGATTTCCCATATTGATATCATTTTATTTCCAAAGTATGCTTACTTATAACACAACCAAGGTTTAAAATTTCTCGAAAAGGGGCATACGATATTATCACGTCTGGAAGTATTTCCCAGTTCGGGAAATTATTGACCCTTACGATATTGAGTAATCTCTGCTAGATCAACGATAACTGACAGCCCCCTCGAGCTAGTTTTAGAAGTACTAACTGCAAACAAGATGTTTCCTAAAATAGAGAAGAGGATGACAGAGAGGAGATGCTAAAGTATCAGGAAGAGGATATTAATTAAACTTACAGTTTATCTTTTAAACTTACCATTGATTGTTTTCGTACTGCGTTTTTGCAATAAAACTACGTTATAATAAAAATGAAGTTTTTGATTTCTAGTTCACCGCAAAGAAGACAGTTTATTTCGTCTTTAATGCATTTGATTTTTTAGATCAGAGTTTCAGTTTTTATTTTGACAATTTGTTTTTATAAACAAGTAATATAAAAAACAATTTTTTAAATCAATTCCTACTTAGGTTAGCATTTTTTTTATTTTATTTAGTTCAAAGAAAATTTTATTTTAGTTGAACTAAATTTTATTTATTTCGATTGTTTTATTAAGTAATTACAATTTTTGTTGTTGCTCTCGTATTTCGCTTTAAAATTGAAGGAAGATATCACTCTCGACATGGAGGAATTCGTGACCACGACAGATGTAATAACGTCTACCACACATAGAGTCTTAGGCTGGTGTATTCGAACTCTCAGCTCAAGGATGCGAATGCGACGCTCTACAAAAAAATGCTATGTCAGCCTAATAGTTATAATTACTATAAATAATTGATCAAAAAATTATACTAGCTCTGAATTTTCAACGCCAACTGTGGCAACGCAAATACGCCATTGGTGTGGTTACGCCATTTGGGTAACGCATTACAGATTGGAAATTTAAATTTTTTTTATATTCTGTATTATTTTAATTCGAAAGTACTTCAAAAGTAATCCGAAAATTCGATTAATAATGTTTAATTAATAATTTTTAATTTTAAATGCATCTAACATTATGAAAATAAACACAATTATTTAAAATAATCGACCGAAAATATGTTAAGCGTAACTTCATTGGCGTGGGAAAAAAACAAAAGGAATTCGTTACTTATTTCGTTGTGAGGAAATGAAGATTTTGGGCGAGAAATCTGGTTTTTAATTAAGTCACAAAAATTAATGAATTAATATTTGAAAATGCTGTCTTAACATCAATCATCCATTACAGGTTTTAAAAACGTTTTCATTTTAATAAAATACACAAATTTTTAATTATTTCATAATTATTGCTGTATAATAATAAGAAATGAACATGATTGTTGTGTTGCATTTTAGTTTTTAAATCATTGATAATTAATTGAGGAATTCATTAGCAATACAATAATATACAGTACCTTTTAATATATAAGTTTGAGAATAAATAGATTAGAGATATGGCCTATACCAATGAGACTTTAAGAAACCATGCTGTTTGAAAAACAAAAATAGTTTCTTACTAGCTCAGAGACGTACCAGCATAAAATGGCTCTCAGGTCAAGTATCTAAAAAGCACCATAGACTTTTAAAAAACTACAACTCACATTATCCTAACTTTCTTTGCAAATTAATGCCAGAGAATATTAAAACTGAAAACTATAATGAAAACTAAATAATAAGTAACAAACTGTAATAAAATCATTCTTGGACTTAATGAACTTCATTCTTGACTTGAACTTCATTCTTGATTTAATATCATCAATTTTTTTTAATGTTATCCAACTTTAATTAAGTTTATGGATTTATTTAATTTTTGATATTCTGAAAATCCTAAATACTACAAATAATTAAGAATTAAACGAGGAAAATATAAAAAAGAACAATATACCAAAAATATTTGTCACTATTTAAACTAAATTTTGATGCTTATACAAAATTGAAAGTCCTGCACTTTTTACAGTTAATGACTAGACGTTACATTCTTCTATTAAAAATGTTAATCAGAGTAAGTTTTTGAAAGAATGAGATTAAATATAATAGAAGAATAAGATTATTTATCATATGGATCAAGCATGAATACACTTTAAATCACACTAATTTTACACTTAATAGATAATTATCACATTTAATTTATATAAAAACTTTTAGTCATTAAAGTATTATATTATTCAAAAGATTACTACAATAATTGCGTTTATTTGGGTGATTAAATATTACATATGCAATCTAGTTACATTTTATTAGGGAATAACAAATGTATAGCTTTAAATATTTTAAAAAATTGAGAAGAATTTATAGTATTTTATGAAATGCATAGTTTTAAATATCCATGTCCATCGAAGCTATAAAAATCTTTTAAAGTATCCAAATATACTTAATTAATGTCACATGACATATCTAACCATGAAATAAAATTACTTATAACTTAAAATCATCATTTAATTATTTTCCTAATTAAGAGTAAAATAAAATTCTTCAATAAAAATTTATCTGATATATAATAATTTTAATCAATATAAGAAAACAAACCGATTTAGAAGCTTGATGATTGAATGAAGTTTGATAATCTAAATTTTAACAATAAAATCTACAATTTTAAATAATTTTTTAAAAATTTACTTAAGTTAAAAAAATAGTACATTTATATTATTGAAATATAATTACTTTTTAGAATTTTTAACTGATGCTAAAATTATTTTTGTGCGATAATATTTTCAGAAATTATAACTTAAAGGCTTTGGAATTTGTATAACTTGTAAATAAATTGAAATCCTATTTAAAAGTTAAAAAAAAATCAAGTTGTGCAGTCTAAGTCTTCAAAGTATACTAGTGCCAAATTTGGCAAGTATGAATCAAATGGTTTCACCTGTAACGCAACAAAACGCAAACATATGCGACATTCTCTTTTAATATTAGAAGATATAATTTCATAATAACTATTAAATATGGACGGTTCTTATCTGAAAGGCTAAGAAGGTCGATTTATCATTTTTTATTGTAAAATGCTTGACATCATTTATTACCATTATGTCAAGTTATAATAATTATCAAATACATCATGTGCTGTAATTAATAAAAGAATGGTAAAGAGAAAATAATTTGAATATTGTTGTTACTCCATGTCTATTACAATTTACACCATACCTGGAGCAAGTTTTGAAAGAGGCCAAGTTTTGAAAAAATACTTCTGATGCTAAAATCAACATAACTTTTTAATACTTATCTGATGAATTTTATGAATAAATAGTTAACCCTTTATCTACTGAATTATGTTACCATCAATTTTTCAACATTTTTGCACCGGCAGTTAAGTTTTCTTGCAGAATAATCCCAGAGAACCGAAAGAAAAATTTTAATTAATAGAAATATCTTAATTAATTCAAGTATTAATTAAAATATTTTTCATTCTTACTTTTTGCTTATATTAACTTCTTGCTATTTGGGTTACTTTCTCCGTTTTCTTTAGAATAACATCGGCAAAAATAGTCTTATAACGAAGATATAATCCATATTTAAAAGGTACTTCTGAAAGTACCGAGAGTAAATAAAGGGTCATGATATAATAAATAATTATTATCAAAAAATCTTAAATATATTAAAAAATATAGGCAATTTTCCAAACATTTATAGTTTGCCTCAGTCTTCCTTATTTTTTAAATAAGATTTTAATGCGTTAATTAAAATCTTATTTAAAAAATAAGGAAGACTGATTTTAATGCCACATTGAAATGCCTAGAAATTCATTTCTGAATTGAATTTCACTTTAATTCGTTGACTGACAGCCATAAGATAATTCGTATTCACTTAATTTCATAAGCCGATTCATCAACACAAGTTCACCAATCGGCTTATTAAAAGTTCAGAAAAACTACTATTCATGGATGGGGAAAAATTGCAGCCTCTATTAGTCATAAGGACAAGAGCACCTAGAAATAGGTAGAGGACCGACTAAGATCTTGGTGGCATACCATTTATTCTGGCTCCTACCCTCGAAGGATATGTCCGGCTTGGGAGACCTTACTGGTAGTTAAACTACCACCGGCATAGCTTCCAGGGTTGCCATAGCACCGGCGACATAGCTCCGTTGCCCCAGGCATTAGCAGAGCATATTGGAGTGGTACTTTACGCCTTGGGTGACCCTAGAAGGCGAATACTCCTCCGACGTACATCCCCCACTCAGCCCAGGAACACCCTTCCCTCCCTCAGGCTGCTACTAGAGCACAAACGAGCTATGTGCTGCGGAACTTGCAGGGGCTTCGAAAACGAGGTATACTTGCCCGGTTTCGAAGTGGTTACTTTAAATCAATGAAATTTTCCGAAGGACCCAAGAGCTTAGACATTTGTATCAACTGTTCTGCTGCGCAGGCTTAGCCTGATCACATCCTCGCGAGCCTGAGGCTCTCCAAAGAGGGTTTAGCTGGCGATCCTTTAACAGTACTGGATTTTTTGTGGGTGTATGTCGTCATGGACCTGGTTTAGCACTGCTAGGGGGTGAGCAATAACAACAACAACAACAAAATTCCGAACTAAATTATATTGATGAAAGAAAGAATAAAGCAATTTCTGGAAAGTACACACACACACACACACACACACACACACACACACACACACACACA
>JAOUZG010041943.1:2919038-2944332 GCA_026289955.1 Argiope argentata
GTGTGTGTGTGTGTGTGTGTGTGTGTGTGTGTGTGTGTGTGTGTGTGAACGATACTCAATATCTAATTGGCAATCTAGCATACGCATCAACATCTACGAACCTTGAGTAATATTTCTTATGCGAACCTAAGATTTCTGATATCAATAATTAAATTTATATCTAAATTATTAAAAAAATTATAACAAATTTCGTTGAGAAATAAAATTAGAAGATTCTATAAGCATCACCTCTTTATTGCAATTCAATATAATATATCACAGAAAACTATATCATTACAATATTGAAGTCATTCCTTGAATCCTTGATATATATTTACGCGATGTACAATGTCCAATTGGCATTCTATCAGATGTATCAACATCTGTGAACCTCGCTTTAAAAAATTGCATACATAGTTATAAATCCTATGAATATACATCCCGGTTAGAAACTTCATTATGTCCTTTTAACCATTCCAGACTGTGATTAAATGGATTACTCCTGCCTCAGAAATTCATTCTGCAAATGATTCTTCACCCCAACAAGATGTTTGATTCACTGTGAATTTGTCCTGTACCAGGCTTTTCTAAATGACTCGAATTTAGGGATATCGGATCTCGAAACTGAGACTCTTGGCTATTGCTAGATGACCAAATCTCAGTCATTAAGCTACTTAGCACCACAGTAAACTACGGATTAGAGAACATTGTTAGCTATTAGAGTCCTGGACCTCATTCTCTTTATTGTTATTTACAAAGAAGTTCGCTTTGTTGTTAAAGTTGGACGCACGGTGTAATATAATCCATGCAACTAAGATGAGAACCAGCTTTAAAAACATACATTAAAGAATCTTAAGTGCATTATGAAACTAACACAATCTTCACTCGAAGCCTAAGCAGTTTAACGAAATCCCGCATCTTTCTCCAGATGCTAAGCAGCTTAGCTCATCATCTATCCAGATATTGAGAAAATGAGATTAAATTAAACTGACGCCGAACAGAAAAGCAATAAACGATACAAAATAGCTTGATAGAAAGATACTTTGTTAAATTTTAGTGATACAAACTCTTCGAAATGATACTTTGTAGCATTATATCGATACTTTGTTTCGTTATATTGTTACTTTGTTTCATAATAGTGATACTTTGTTTCGTTATAACGATACAAAGTATCATATAAGAATCCTTTTAAATAAATGAGCTCGTAAAGCAGCAATTAAGACCTCCCTTTATTTCATAAAAATAAAAGGTTTCAATTTTCATCAAAAACCGTTAATTTATTTTTAATACCGAAAAATAGATCATTATCGACCATCTTCATAGGATACTACATTGAATAAAAGTTTATTTAATCTATCATAAAGGATGTGAATATCGTAATCTCTTAATTTATTTTCCATGTTTTTCTCTGGTTTCATTCTAAGAAAACTAACGCCGACTTGAAACTGATCTTTCTTTTCTAGTAATGATATATCACAGTTAGGATGGAGATTTATTTAAGAAAATTGCATATTAGATTAAATTAAAAGAGCCTATCAATTAAATTAATTAATATTTAATTAACATACCATAACATTTTGATAAGATTTAAGATAAGGAGATGGAATATTTATATATTTTTTTCATTAAAAATTTGCAAAGAGAGTAAGACAATTTTCTTTTTAATTTAAGATATTAAACGTTACTCTTTCTAAATAATAAAAGTGATTAAGTTTATTGCGAAGACCCTGTTAAGTGATCAAAGTGTTTATTAATAATCTTTCAAAATTTATTTAAAACTTTTGAATAGACAATAACTCTAACGAGAAATGATAATATAGCTTACATTAGATATTTATGAATTAATTTTTTGATAAGTATAATTTGTTCAAATTGGAAAAAAGTGTTTTTGTTAAATTCATTTATGAAATTTAATTATTTCCAATTACGTTTTATATATTAACTTAATTTAATAACTTAAGTATCATATATTTTTTTATTAAGGCTCCATTGCTATTTTTAAATATCAAGTTTCACTTCCAATCAATTTTTATTTTAACTAAGATAATGGTAAAACATTCTTTCAAAATTTTCAATTTTCATACAAGTTATATTTAATTTGTACTGTTCTCTAAATTTATTTCACTTTAAGAAAGAAAGTAAGAGAATCAAAGGCATGAGTAATATATTTAGCTTTTTTTCCAAGTGAAAATTGGAATTTTTAAAGCTTCTAATATCGAAATATAGAAAAGAAATTCAAATCAAGTATATCCAAATTATAAAAACTCTCAAAGAAATAATATCTCAATCCTTTATTAAGCTGCCAGTAAAAAAATTTATTTATATAACATTTCATAAAATAACTATTTGACTGATAAAAAGGGAGCCTAAATTTTTATTCGAACCTCAGAAATCGATTTTAGTTTCTTTACTTTCTCAAATACAAAATATAAAGTATGTTAATCGTAAAAAAATTCGAGATTATTACGTCTTCATATTTTAAACCTGCATCTTCATATTTTAAACCTGCATAAGTCCTAGAAACAAATTTTTGGCATTATTTGCTTCTGTCTGTCGGTCAGTGTAAAACACGATAACTCAACAATGCTTTAGAATACACAGCTGAAATTTCGTATACGGAATTACAACAGAATATGCAGATTTCTATCAAATTTTGAAGAAATTCTGTTCACTGTAAATCTGTCTGTCTGGCTATTCGGGTGCATTTGAACTTGATAGCTGCAGAACGCAAAGCGCTTGGTCAATAAGATTTGGTACACAAGATTACCAAATGTAGATACTTCGCAAATTTTGAATGGATTTCGCCAAACAGTTGACCGTTTGTCAGTCTATATTTTTCAATGCGTTTAAAAGCAGTAACTCATAAAAGCAATGAAATTCGATTATGTTAATTATCTTATATTATTATTATGTTGTTGTCTCATTAAGCATAGAACACCGACACCTGCAAAATAGCGCTCTTAGTAAAAATTATTTATATCTCTTAATCCTTATAATATTTTATAATTCAAAAGCATGGATCATAAAATTAGAAAATCTTTTAATCAGTCTTTTAAGACTTGCTACCAGGACAATTGTGGCCTGGTTTCTAGGTCTCGCCTCCGAGACTGGAGGTTACCTAGTTCGAGACCCGATACCACTGAAGAACTGTCGTATAAGTGTTTATGACGCATGTTAAATCCATTGGGGTCAAGTGCCAACCCACTTGTGTGGTGTAGAAGTTTGGAAAGGGGGGCGCCAGCTCCGGTGATATACTGGTCATCTGACCCAGGCTCAATATTGTCAGATCGGTCTCAAAAAGATCTTGTGTTTAAAACGATGCAATGAAACTAAAACTAAATAAAATTACGACCTGATGGTGTTTTCTGATGATGATGATTACGTCCTAATAAAATGTTATTAATATTGTATAATATTAGAATACTCTAAGATGATGATGATGACGTGTCCGCTTTACAACGGATGAAGGGGTGCAGTAGCTTCTGAGGGTATGGACCCCTGAGCACCCGAGGGTAGAAATCTGACTTCTAGCTCGTACGAAGATGACATATTTATCACATTCACTTGCACAGCCCCTTTTTTACATGGAGGGGGGGGGGGCAAATTCACTCACCTCACAGATAGAACATAGAACAATCATGCCCTAATCGGGACTCCAACCCAGGGACGCCCAAATCACGAGGAAGACAAACTAATTTAATTAAAAGTTAATCAATTAACTGATATTGAAGTTCAGAAAATAAAATAGTTTACTGTCCTGGAATGTATATCTCTTTAAAATTTTAAAAGTCTAGAATATAAGGCTAGGAACTCAGAAAATAAGAAAAGAAGCGATTATAACATTCTATATTTATAAATTCAAAAAGTTTTTTGATAAAACATGGGTAAAAAGTGCTTACCAAAATCTTTATAAGGCATGGAATACTAAATATCTATTAATCATCAATGAACACCTTGAAGATACAAAATCCAAAGTTACAGATAATTGTTGCTTAATCCTGAAGGTAGACATTTTGGAAGTTGTGCAAAAAATGTGCATTAACAATAACTTCTTCAGTGAGACTTTGTTATCGCAAAAAAGGAGAAAGTGGAAGAAATTAATCAGATTCTTATTTTCTGATAACAGCTCTTATTTCTTGAATGAAAATCACAGTTTAGTCATAGTTCTCAACAATAAACAATTCATCATTCATTGATTGTGAATTTTTATCATTTGTATATTCACCAAAAGGTTGCTGTGGTTTCTTTATCTTTAGATTGTTTTATGAGATAAATGCTTTATGCCCATGAGACTAATTTAATGAATGGACTCCAGACATAATTTTTAAATAGCATGAGTAATGGTAAAGGCAAAGGTAAAAGTTTGGTTAACAATTTTTAAACATATATTAATAAGCCAAATTTTAAATTAATAATAATAAAATTAAATTAAATTAGTTAAAATTAATAAATCTGTATTTCGTTAGTTCAATATATACATATAAATGTAATGATATTTTTAAACTCTAAATTCGAATCCTAATTAATTTCCAATGCCCAATCTTAATTTAGCCCATAGTAATATCATTCTAAAATATTCTCTTATTTCATGATCCATTTCACTCGCTCTAGTTAATTAATTCAACAGAAGCTGTGTAAAATTGCTGAAACAGCTAAACGCCTGTTACTTTCTCACGCTCCGTGGGAGAGATGAAAATTGCTGACCTAAACAAAATACTTTTAAAAAGACCCCTGTGTTTCCCTTACCTCTTATGCGTGAAACAGGGAAATCCCCACTGAAATCCAAGTTTATAAGCTCTATAAAAAAAATTTTATCCCTATCAAAGTCTTGGTATTTAAGACCAGGGATAATGATTTCCCGTCCCTTTTTGTTCACTTAGCTTTCATGAATTCCGTGTTGTTCGTTCTGTGTTATGCTCGTCGCTTTCGCTTGTAAATAATGCCTGCTCCCGTGATGGAATAAAAAGAACTAAAAATTCAACCTGTATTCTCCATGATTTCGGCCTCGACTCTGCTATTTATTCTCAGCAAATTATTTGAATGTGTTTTTCATTATATAAATATAAATCAAATATAAAGCATCTTTAGTTAAAAAGCACAGTTTAAAATATTTTCGTTTGTTTATGTAGAGAAACTGAGCTGTAATGATATTTTTTCTAGTTAGTTTTTCTGGGCAAAATTAAAGGATTTCGTATGTGTTTATAATGAATTTGAAAGAATTCTTGTAAACCTTTTGGTTTGCTTTAGATGTCAATTATTACAAGTATTTTATAGTAATATTTAAACAATATAGACAGATACAGGACTTTTTAGCTAACTGAGTTGTGCTTTTTTTGTTATAAGTCAATTTTTAGAATTATTTTTAATAACATATTAAAAATACATATATATTAAAATATTATATAAAATAATTTATAGAATAGAATAACATATAGACCATATATAAGAATAATATATAGAATTAAAATAATATATAAAAAATACAGATATATTAAAAATACAGATAATTATATAGCCTCTTGGTTTCTTTAATTTCTTATTTTCTTTTAGAGATGAAAGTTAAAAATTAATTTTTAGAAATATTCTAAAAAAAGGGGCAACTGAAGAATTTTTAAGCCAACTTAGTATTTCTTTAATGATATCGATCTGAATTTTAAATAATAAACCATAATAACTGCTCGGTACTTTTAATTTCACTACTGTAGATAATTAGACAAGTGATGTAGGTTAACTAATAACTAGACTAATAAGTGAAGTACTTTAACTAATAACTGACTAGATACGTGACTAATGACTAAATCTTTCAACAAAATGCATCACATTTCTAAAGCACGTACAAAGTCTCTAGTTACTCGTTAGTTTCTGAAACACATTTTATGGAATTAATTAATCATATAAAATATTGATCATTGACAAACTATCCAGACTAATTTCTGAAAGCAAAATTAAAAATGTCCTAGACATCTCATCTAGAAGTTTTATTTGAGGAAATATTTTATGTCATAATTTATATCGTCTAGAATTTGAAGGTTTGATTCTTCAGACAGTTAAAAAAAGTTTTGTAATTCACAATTTCATTATATGAAATTGATCCATCAAAATATTATGCTCTCTAATTCTAATAATCTCTAATTCATCTATTGCTCTCTAATTCATCTTAAGTTATGATCAAGAACAAATCATTTAATTTCTCCGTCATCCCTCAATTTTATATTATTTATTAAATGTATGGCTTGCTTTAATTAAATATAAAGTTCTGTAGATTTAAATAATTCGGTTATTTCACAGAATTTGCTCTTATTTGTTGATATTTTTTTAAAAAAAATTATTGAAAAGCGCTGAAAACGCACTTTTATTAGTGCCCTAAACAGTGGTATTTTTCATTTTATTATTTATTTATAAACATTTATTCATTTTTATAAACATTTTGTAACACTAAGATCAATTTTTGGAATAAATTTTAACGTGGGGTTGCAATCCTCACGAAATCAAAATTTAATTAAATGAATCAAAATAGGCATCTAAAAATATTCAGCTTATGTATTTTCATGGAGAAAACGCATGTGGACACATTAGAAAGTGAGTGAAATATTGATTGTAAAATTCTACCTTTACAAACGTGAAACAGATAGTTACAAAAAAGCGTATAAAACGCCTTTGAATTAGCATTTCAGGGTTAAAAGATATCAAGTTTCACAAGATTCATTTTAAATTTCGAAAAACTGACGGAAAGTATCATTTCAAAAAGATGTTTTATAAAGTATTTTTGGAAAAAGAAATATCTAAACCATGCCGATTGCGATTATGACTTATATTAATGTTTCGTAAATGTCTGATCTTAACTTAGCCCATAGTAATATCATTCTAAAATATTCTCGTATTTCCTGATCCATTTCACTCGCTCTAGTTAATTAATTCAAGAGAAGAAATGTAAAATTGCCGAAACAGCTAAACGGCGGTTACTTTCTCACACTCCGTGGGAGAGATGAAAATTGCTGACCTAAACAAAATACTTTTAAAAAGATCCCTGTGTTTCCCTTACCTCTTATGCGTGAAACATGGAAATCCCCACTGAAATCCAAGTTTATAAGCTCTATAAAAAATATTTATCCCTATCAAAGTCTTTGTATTTAAGACTAGGGATAATGATTTCCCGTCCCTTTTTGTTCACTTAGCTTTCATGAATTTCGTGTTGTGTCGTTCTGTGTTGTGCTCGTCTCCTTCGCTTGTAAATCATGCCTGCTCCCGCGATGGAATAAAAAGAACTTAAAAATTCAACCTGTATTCTCCATGATTTCGGCCACGACTCTACTATTTATTCTCAACAAATCATTTAAATGTTTTTCCTTATATATATATATATATATATGCATCTTCGCATCGTTACTGTGAGAATTTTTATAATATGAGAATTCTCATGGAATGTGAGACAACATATTGTTAATAATAATAATATTGTAATGTTCAACGCCTATGGCTGCAAAACATCGAAAATCCGTCACTGAGTAATCATTCACTGAGGCAAACAGGATTACACAATTTTTGAAAAATTGTGATTCAAATAAATTCTCTTGGATGTCATCCAAAACAGTCCTAATCGTTACAGAAAGTATTTCTTCGAATCATGATGTCATGTAAATATATTTGGAAAGATTGCATCATAATTTTCTAGCTGCGTCATTCTCTTTTGATGTCATTTAGATACTAAAGTGACAATAAAGTATTCCGATCTTTAAACATATCGTTTCATATATTTCTTCTTCTTCTTCTTCAAAAAAAAGAATTAGTCGATTGATTTTTTCTGCTGCATAATGCTACGTGTCGTTTAATTAATCAATAAATCTAATCGGAATAACAAATAACATTTTCTTTCAGTGCTCATTTATTTATTTTTCAGTGAATGTACTTATTTCCTGAGTAATTTTGACTTTTCTTAATTCTTTTCAAAAGGTCAAGCTAATTTTAATTCTCCGTGATATTTTAATTTTCATTGAAAATATGATGGATAGTATTTAATAAAATTTGAACAGACTGAACAAACAAATTCATTAATTGACTCGTTTTTCTTTGTTGTTTAACCTTGAAGTTGTAAATTTATAGACAGAATCACGATGATGTTGTTGACGGTTGATCGATTTTAATTGGTTCAGCTTTTGAAGAAATTCAAATTTTCACGCAGTCCCCCTATGCCATAAATAAAACTTAGTAAAATTTTAGTTTGTTTAGTTCAATTATATTAACGTTCCATTGTAAAGCAACACAAAGTCATTTTGTGACGGACTCATAATTTTGAACTGTGATCAAATAATGAGGACGACACCTGAGCTGGCATCCCCCTCTCCACACCACACCAATGGGAGGAAGTTTGTCACGGACCAATTTCGCATGCAACAGAGCCTCTTACACGACGATTCTTTTGTGAAATTGGGCCTTAAACATGGAAATCTAAGGCTCACGAGTCGAAACCTTACCACCTGGCCACCACGGCCCAAACAATTATAGAAAAATATTGGAGAAAAAGTAGCATTTCTTAAATAAAAAGGGTTTTTCTCTCACAAAAACGGGCAGAGTTATGAAGCTTTTAATATTACAATTTTAGACCTTTCATTAGCAACTTGATTATGCATCAATATATTGGTAGTACTTATCTTACGTGACCCATTAATTGGGTTAAAATAATGAAATTTAAAATTTCCCAATTTTATCTGGTTTAGTTTATTTGTTGGTTTAGTCCCAGAATAACAGATTTTTTTGTTTAAAATAGTATTATATCAAAAATATTGTGTCAAATGTGACTAGTAGAGCCGAGAAATTGCCATAAAATTTGGATATTGTTATTTTTTCAGAAATTTGTTTATTGTTTTTATTGTCATAAAAAACGATTTTTTATGGCATTTAATTCTTTTACCATTTAAAAATATGTCTATCACTAAAAATTAACAAATTAACTATTGTGTTAGGATTAGAATGAATAGCCTATATAAATTTAAAAAAAAACATATTATTTAGAGTTGTTGTCGTTACTTATGACACTAGCCATGAACAAGCCCCCTGCTGATACAGCAACTGATTTAAGCCGAAAGGGGCGTCTCTTGTTTTTAGAAGTAGCGCCAACTAGGGCCAAGAGTACGACTTAGCTACACACTCACCACATTTGCTTGCATGGACCCTTTTTACAGGGGGGGAGGCACAGTCATACATCTCACAGATAGCACACAGAAGAACAACCATACGCAAACCGGGACTCGAACCCGGGATGCCCAGAATTCGAGGCAGACGTGCTACCTCTGTGCCAGAAAGCCGGCTTGTTTAGAGTAAACAACTGAATATAAATATCAACGTTGAAATTCAAAAATCAGTTTATTGTTACTGTGACATGATTTGAAAACTAGATGAAAGTATAAGTTAAAATCAATGAAATGTATTTTATTTAAGTTCAAATCATGACCAACATTAAGTTATTCTGCCAAAGAGGAGTGGATCACTAAGAAATGACTACAATAGAAAGCCGGGAATCATTCACAATTTTTAATTTTCGAAATGCAGAATCCATGGATTATTGCTAATTCAGGGACTCTATGAGTCCCTCTATGAGTCTCATGATGTTAATGGATAAGGCAGTCTTATCTCCACTCATTAGAAGTAGCCTTCATAAGATTCTAAGAGTCCTGAGAAAAAGATTAAAAATTCGCGTGACTTGGATGTCAAAATGGAATGTTCAATTTGAAATAGAAGTAAATCCCCATTCTTTAATTTGAAAACTCGGAATTTAACGGATAAATATTATGAATTTTTCGATAATATTGACCAATTTTCTTTTTTAAAATAATTTAAATGCAAGAATAATCATCGTAAAAAATCCCATTATTCCAGGAGCGAGATTCTTGAACTCGATCAATAATTCTGTTCTTTTTTTTTGTCTCATTGGGCATTTTTCCTGTGAGTCCAGACGAATATGTCAGAAACGGGTCATAAAATGAGTAATAGTGAGAAAAAGCAAAGAGTGGAAAACTCGAGTGAATGTTGTGTCAAATGTGCTCTTGATTTTCGGTTTAACTCTGACAGGAAAAAAAAGAACACTTTGTAGAAAATCCGGGCATAATAGACTCCTCAGAAGAAACCAGGGAACATGCCATTGTTACTTTTATGTTCCTTTTCAACAGCTGCACTGGCATTTTGACATTTACAAGTTCAGATGGTCTTTTCGAATGGCCAAAATGACATTTTTACTTTTTATGTTCCTTTTAATCGTCACCTTACTATCTTGACATTTTATAAGTTCAGATGCTCTTCCCATCAAAAATATTTCTGAACTTTTAAATTATACAAATTTACCTAGTTATATTTGATAAATCAGTTTGGAGGTGAGCTGTTAGGAAATAATTCTGTAGATATACCTAAATTTAGTTCTTTTTTTATCGCAATAAGAACTGAAGATATTAGCGTAAAACTATGTATTTTGTCCATGTGGCTAAAGAATATTTATCGTAAGGGTGTTGCCAATGTGACTAAGGAATATTTATCGCAAGGATGCTGCCAATGTGACTAAGGAATATTTATCGCAAGGATGTTATCAATGTGACTACGGAATATTTATCGCAAGGATGTTGTCAATGTGACTACGGAATATTTATCGCAAGGATGCTGCCAATGTGACTAAGGAATATTTATCGCAAAGATGCTGCCAATGTGACCAAGAATAGACTATCACAAAGATCTTGTCAGCGTGACCAAAGATGGATTATCGTAAGGATGGCTTTTGTATGAAATCAGGTAAGGTATTTATAAAGGCCGCAAGCAAAACTTTCAACTTCCTTTTGTATAGTTTTTGAATTTTCCCTTCCTGTCAATGTTTACAAAGGAGTTATAGCCATCAATAACCGATGATGCTGTTTTGAATAATCCTTTTAGTATTCAGTAAACTTCAATGAATTTGAAAACCAAGATGTATTTCCATTTTCCTCATTATCTCTTTATTCTTCTCTTGTTAACATCACAGAATCTTACAAAAGCATACATTGCTTCCTCTTTGGTTTCAAAACTTGTGTGAGCTCACATGTTAGTATACTGTGACAGGACTATACATATAAAATATACTAAAACGGGCATGCGGGCCAGGATAGCATGGTTGATAGGGAGTTCGATTCGCATTCCTTGGGCTGTGAGTTCGAGCCTACCAGTTTAAGAATCTCCGTGCGTGGTGGCTGGCACGGGTTAAGTTTGTTGTGGTCACAAAGTACTCCATGTAGAGAGTATACTGGGTCAGAGGTTATCGCACTTCTTTCCAGATCTCAATTATGATCTGTGAATGAACGAATGATCATGCATGAATGAAGTCTGCAGTGTAAAAATGGTATGTGACGTGTGTGAGCTAGAAGTCAGACTTCTGCCCTCGGGGGATCAGGGATCCATTCCATCAGAAGCTGCTGCATCTCTCCTTCCGTTGTAAAGCGGAACAGGAGAATAACAACTAGAAAGGGCATGGAATGCAGAGAGTTTGCCCATTCAGAAGAAGAATCAAACGTTAAAAATATTTTCATGTCAAAATTTGTTACAAGAACTCCTTAAATCTTTCAGTACCATCCGAAAAGAGATATCCAAATTCAATTGATTGGACATACTACATCTTCCAGTTTAATGCATCAAATTAAAAGTGGCATTATTTCTCCAATGCTTACATATATTTTGATAGTATAGTTTCTGAGTTTCAAATACATAGTTATCAACGAAAACCTGTTGAATAAATCAAGGATCCAAATGAAATAGTGCGCAAATTTGTCTGAATACACAACTCTTGGTACATTATACGCGTTTGAAGTCAGATCAAATTCTGGATAATCGATGTTTGGTTCATGTAACGTCAATCGACTTTGAATCCTTTATTGGAGACAAGTAAATCAAGTAACGTTTGCTAACATCAAGTAACAATACCTAATTTAAACAATCCATTATGATAATGGATTGTTTAAATTAGGTATTGTTACTGTAATCTGTGTAGTTACAGTAACAACTATACAGGTACTGTATAGTTACTCTAATCATTACATAGTTATGAATGTTAAATGTTTCTGAATTTTTTGGTTATTTTTCTGATTCGAATATTGAATACAATGAAAATAATTATGGCTTTTAATTTAAAATCCGAGATAGCTAATTTCATGGAAATGGACGTGGAATTTCCATTTCCATTCGCAGCGATCTTTAATCCAAATTATAATATTTTAAAAACAAAGCAATGTCATCTCCTTCACAATCGAACTTGCATTTCAATCCGCCGCAGAAATGTGAGTCATTTGGAATTTACTTTCTTATGATGGTTGCAAAGTTTTTCTCAGACTATGTTAGTTCGGATTATCATTATTGTTCTTTCAATCATAATAATGATAATATTTCTCTGATGATTATTAAACACTCAAAGGATTTTGTTGAGAGAGAGAGAGAAATATTTTTTTAAAAAGGAAAACGGAATTTCCATTTTAATTCGCAGTAATCTGTTATCAAAATTATCTTTTAAAAATGCAAAGCAACATCTTCTCCTTCTCAGTCTAACTTATTTTTCATTTCGTAAGTGAATCACTTGGAATTTACATCTTTTAAAGGTAGCAAACTTTGTATCTGGCAATATTAGTTTGGATTGTCATTATTATTCTTTTGAACATAATAATGACAATAATGCTTCTTCTGATTATGAAACATTCTAAATGTCTCATGGGCAATTCATAAAATATCTGAAGATGCTATTTTGAGCAATATTAGTTTCTGAAACCTGCGCCTGTCGCTTATAGAAGATTTTTTTCACTCCGCAGATGGATGGCAAGAAGCGGCAAGAAAAATCTTTTCTGGAATTCTTTGTTAGGCACATTTTTCTCTTAACTGTTCATCTCCGATGTTTGTTTAGAGTTTAATTTGAATATCATGTTTTTTTTTTAAATTTAAACTTTATAATGTTTCTACATATTGCTTAAGAAATGATAAATATCTCCTTCACCATTAATCGTCTCACTCAATTTTGGCAGAATCAAAATCAAATAACGCATGCGTAAAAGCTCTGAGATTATCGCATATTGTGTCAAGAATTACTACATGCCGGAGTCCTGGAACAGAGGTACCACGTCTTCCTCATGATCTGGGCGTCCCGGGTTCGAGTCCCGATTAGTGCATGGTTGTTCTTCGGTGACTATCTGCGAGATTTATGAATGTGCCCCCCTGTAAAAAGAGGCTGTGCAAGAGAATGTGATGAGTGTATAGCTAAGTCGTACTCTTGGCTGTAGTTGGCGCTACTTCAAAAACAAGAGACGCTCTTTTCGGCTTAAATCTGCTGCTGTATAAGTGGGGGAGGGCTTGTTCATAGGCAAGTGCCATAAGTAACAAAAACAAAAACATAAATCACTACACATTCAAAAAGAGACGTTCATTGGGGTTAAAAGTGCTGACGGTCGTCAGCGCGCTTATCCATGGCAAGTGCCATTAATAACAACAACATTACCACATTGTTTAGGTTTAGTTATATTACTGACTTGTTTGTAAAACAACCCTAGGGCTATTTTGAGAAGGATTAATTTAAACCACGGTCAGATGTCGAGGATGACACATGAGCTGACACCTCCTCTTCTCCGAATTTCCACACTACACCAACGGAAGGATGTTTGGTCGTCCAGACGGTTTTAAAGTGCACCAAACCCACTTAAAGGACGATTTTTCAGTGGAATCGGGCCACCAGGCCACCAAGACCCGAATTATTATATTGTATTAGAAATAGCTTAAGAATTAAATGATAAAAAAAATTACAGTTATTTTGTGTAACTAATATGCCTATACTATGAGCATGTATAGACTGAAAAGACATGAAGGCATTCAAATAAATACGGTTTAGCTGATAGACATCTGTTAACTTGTCTTCAAAGATGTTTAACATTTTAATGATATGTTCCCGAAATAGATATTCACATCATAATAAAACACAATAACATGAATTTCAATTAGCTATTTGTGTAAATGAGTCATGCTCTTCTCCTGACCTTAACTGTATGGCTTGACGCCTTCCAAACCACGACTTGAAAAAGCTTTGTAACAACGAACATTAAGCTGTAATTGCGAATTCAAAATGTTATCACTCCAAATAATGATTTCACTGGAAACCGCAAGTCACGACAACGAAGGACACTGAACTTCCTATCACAGAGTTGATGGCTCTTCATTAAAATAAACCTCTTACACTGTTCGCTAGAAAACAGGACATTAAAATGCAGTCAATGATCTCAGAAAATATTGTACTAAAGGTTTAATTTGCATCATTAAATAACTATATTAGCTGATTAAAATGCTTTAAACTGACAAATTTATTCTTTTCATAAGTATCATTATTGATTTTGGGTCAATATTTCCCACCTCGACTTTATACGAAACTATTATGTTAAAGATAATTTGTTTTGACATTCATTTAAGTGAGAGATTATAAAAAATGTCCCTTCTCTTTTTTACAAGTAGAATTATTATTTATTTTTCACCAAGCTTTGCTTTGAAATATTTATTTAATTACAGTACAATACAAAGATGGTAATCAACAGATTTATAATCTCTTATTTTTGCTTATTTTGGTACAGTCAATGAACTGTCAGAACTCTCCGTTTGAGCATGCATTAGTTGATTTTGATTTCGCCAAATTAAGGGCGAAACAAAGGCTACAGAAGGATATATTTATTACTCTCTCGGGTACGAAGAGCAGAGAAAGTGCTGTAATCGTCAAAAAATTCGTTCAAAAATTCGAAATTTGTGGAAGGATATATTTATTACTCTCTCGTATACGAAGCGCAAAGAAAGTGTTGCATCGTTAAAAAAATTTGAAAGCTGTAGAAGGATATATTCATTACTCTCTCGTATATGAAGAGCAGAGAAAGTATTAAAATTGTGAAAAAAATCGTTTTCAGTAATTTGATGAATCTCCTCATTTTAAACCTCCATGAGTTATAAAAAAATCATTTTTGGAAAATATCTGTCTGTCTGTCCATGCATTTGCCAGTCTATGACAAATATAACTAAAACTTTTTGAGTTAGATGAATGAAATTTTGGTATATAGTCTTTAAAATAAGTTTGTACATTTCTATCAAATTTTGAGAATTTCTATTCAGAGGAAGTCTGTTCGCCCGGTTGTACGAATATAAGTTACATACATAGTATAATACCCTTAAGAGTCATCCCCTAGGGGGGCACCTAGTAATGAGGATAAGATACTTCCGGGGGGGGGTCTCTTCACCCTTGGAGGGTACATTAACAGGTCAGGGTTAGACTCCTACCATCGATGACGGGAAGTACTTCCTACGGTGATGGTTGTACCGTGGTCGGTGATGGTCATTTGGACTGAACTACAACTATTGCGACGGTCTTGCCATTCAATTTTATGAGGAATCTGTGTGCCTTCGTGGTGGGTTGGAGAGTCTATTTATGTCTTATCTCTAAGAGTCCGAAAATGCATTTTTGGCATAACGTCCGTCCGCCTGCAACGAAGATAGCTCAAACTTTGTAAAATTCAGCATATGGTCTTTAACTAAATTTATAGATTTCTATCAAATTCTGAAGGAAATCTATTTATAGGAAGTATGTCTGTCTGGCTCTTCCAGAACAAACAAATTCATTAAGTACAAAATGTAAAGATCTAAATAGATATAATTTCGTACACAAACTTGGCATCTAAAATTTGGAGTTTCATCAAATTTTGTGAACCTTATTTCTGAAGTAGTTGACCATCTTTCGGTATGCACTTTCGAATAAATGTAAACGTATTAACTCAAAAACACAATAACTCAAATAAATGAATTTTGGAATATGATGTTTAGACCTCAGCTGCAGTTTTACCGAAATTTTAGCTCCTTTTTGATTGGAAAAAAGGTATCTAATATACATATTTGCTAGATAGATTCAGTAAAATTGCTAGATTCTCTCCAATGATCTGTAATTAATAATAAGAGTTTATATCTATATTTAATAATAATTGTTACAATTATTATTTCATAATATTGTTTGTGCCAAGCACAGCATTCTCAACCTTAACATAAAGTCCACAACTTTATGCTAAGGAAGGAGATAAGACCTTTATTGGAGTATATACGAGACATTTGCGGGGGAACCTCTCCAACTGAATTTTTATTAATAATTTCGGGGAAAAAAACCTTTGTACGAGTTTCTACTTGTAGCAAAATTGCGTGTTTCAATAAAGAAGAAAAATACTATTATTGAAAAGGAACAACGTATGATTCGATTATTTTAATCTGTATAAGAATGTAAAGGACATCTCAATCATTTAAGCTTCATAAGTGGCTTTTGCTATTTAATTTAATTGTTAATTACCGTTAATTGTATAGTAACAGATAGATTTAATTATAAAATATTTTCTATCTATTATATTCTGCATCTTTTAAATTAGATATAAAAAATTTATGTATTAAATATAAAATATTTTGTTGAAATGAATTAGATCCGACTTTTTAAACGAAGAGGTTAAAATAAAGCGAAATGAAACAGAGTTAACCCTTTCAAGGGCTATGGAAAGAATGCTTCTCACCAAATGTATCAATTTTTGTATTAACGTATGTAGGTTGGCTTCAACTCTGATAAGTTTTTCACTAGGATATAAATTTTGATAATTTAGTCCCTTATCTCACACTAAATGGCATGTCTTGATTTGTTACTTAATTATTAATTAACCCAATTAATTAATTAATGAAATGAAATTTATATAATAAGCTAAAGGAATTATCTTTTTAAAGCTAATATCAATCCTTAAAATATATTAATATAACATGACTAGAAAGAAATGACCTATGAAAAGGGTTAAACATCATATCTTGAGTTAAGAATCGTTATTTTTTCATAGAAATCCATTACAATTAAGTATATGGTTTCTATAAAATTCATAATAGTGGTTGTTTGAACTTTTAATATTACATGCTTAATATTATTTAGATCTTCAGGGGAAAACCCCTCAAATTTGGAGAGGAGAAATGATCCAATTCATTATTCCGATTTACACTTTCCCTGGGAATACAACATTGCTAGTGATGCTTGAGTAACGACTCAACATAGGTGTTGTACGTACCATCGAATAGTTTTACAGAAAAAAAGATTCCCTTAAAGTATTATGATTTTAACGTCGTTACCTAATACCAGCTAATCGAATGCAACGAGTCACATCGGCTAACCAAGGACGCAATGATGAAAGAAAATTGTTGCGACTTTCACCGATCGGAATGATGTGGAGCACTTACAAATTACCTGAGATAAATCTAACTTATCTCCTGATCAGTGGATAGATTGATTTTCTGAAGGGCTTTCAAGGAAAGCTGCAACGATTTTAGTGTTTTAGTATTTCGCTTGGAAGAGAATTAAGAAAGCTCCATAACCAGCCCAACTACAGCAGTAGAGTAGAGACGGGAGGGGAGATACAGCCATTCAAATTAAACTTTAACATCTTTATATTAAATTAAAAGTAATCATTCAATTCCTACTATTAGTTCACACTCTCCTTATACATATATATCTTGTTCAAATTTTCAATCCTTAATAAAATACTTTTTATTCATCCAATCAAGTTCAAGTAAATTTTTTAAAACTTGTAGTGGATGACATTGGATGTTAATACAGTTTTTTCAAATATTAATTCATTAATTTTTTATTATTTAATTAAAAACTAATTTTCTCTCCAAAAATCATTTCCTCATTGCCAAATAAGTAACGAATTCAGTTTGTTTTTTCCGCACATTAATGAGGTTAGGTTTAACATGTATTCGGTCGACTATTTTAAACGATTCTGTTTATTTTTCTAATGTTTGATACATTTAAAACTAAAAATTGTTAATTAATCGATTTTTCCGATTCATTTTGAAGTACTTTTGAATTAAAATCATACATAATAAATAAAATTAGAAATTTCTAATCTGTATTACGTTCCCCATCTGATGTAGAAAAATCACGCATTTTGCGTTGTCACAATTGCCTTTGAATCTTCAATTGGTGTTGAAAATTCAACGCTAGTATAATTTATTTGATCAAATACATATAGTAATTTTTGTTGTCAGGTCAGGATAGTCTGGTTGGTATGGCGTTGAATTCTCATCCCTTGGGATGCGAGTTCGAGCACCATTGATAGAAAAGATAATTGAAATTGCCACGAAAATCCCTATCTATTTTGCCGCTTAATATTGTGATTCTATCATATTTATGTATATATTTACATTAATTGTAATAATTTGTTGTTGTTACTTATGGCACTTACCATGGACAAGTCCTCCCGCTGAATATATCAGCATATTTTAAGCCGAAAGGAGCGTATCTTGTTTCAAGTAGTGCCAACTAGGGCAAGAGTACAACTTAGGTTCACAGTCATCACAGGCGCTTACACGGAACTTGCAAATCCTACGTTCAGTGATGGCGGGGTGGTCGGCTGTACAGATGAAGTCGCTTGCACGGTCCCTTCTCACAAGTGGGCACATTCACACATCTCACAGATAGCTCACAGAAGAACAACCATGCTCGAACCGGGACTGGAACCCGTGACTCCAAACACGAGGAAGACGCGCTACCTCTATGCCAGATATCCGGCCGTAATTATTTAATAAAAAATAACTAAAATAAAAAAAATTCTTTATCAACCTAACTAGGAATTGATTAAATTTTTTTTATATATATGACTGGTTTTTTAAAGCTGATGATCGTGAGAAAAAATAATTTTATGTCCTAGGAAGTGTTTATACTTGACAAGCCACTAATGATAAAGAGTGGCAAAAAATTCATAAGCGCAGGTGGCACTTCCTTCAGTTTAGCAATGGGCGATAGAAAATAATTTGTTACTCCAGTACACGCCTGTTCATAACCCGACTCTAACGAGTTGGTGGTTATGACGTAGGAACTGTATGATATCAGACGATTCTATTTTGATAAATTGGGAGGCAGGTGTCGCTCATAGTTTATCAGATTTGGTTGCGTTTCTCCCCTTCATTATATGCGAATGATTGATTGTCAGAAACGATGGACTGGGAGATGAATGCTTGCCCAACACAATCGCATTTATTACAACTTTATTATGTCTTCTCAACCCGTTTGATGATTCAGATATTTTTTTCTTTCAATAAAAGCTTTTGACATTGATTCTTTCGGTTCATAATGGTTAAAAGTATAGCTGGAATAGAGATATCTCCTTTTTTCTGACCCATATTCATAAAGCATTCTTTGATTTAAACTACGAGGCCACTGAATAGTGGAGGTTATTATGATAATTTAAAAAAGAGCCGGTATCAAATAAATCAATGTAATAATCAATGGGAATGATCATCCCAGAGCCAGTTTTAACTATGAAGAGGCCCAATTGCAAGATGCCATTTTGGGCCCTAATTTTTTTGTAAAGTAAAAAAAAATTACGAACATGAACACATATTATCAATGCATATTTATTTAATGCGTGGTTTTATTTTTGCTAATACATCAATTATCAATTATTTCAGAAATTTTTTTAAAAATTACAATTTCTTTTTCGATGCTTAATATAGAAGGTGCACTGAAATGTTCTGAACCCATGTTTGATCAAATATAATTCTTTATTAATTTTAATTTGCTGAAAGGGAGCTAAGCTCTCCCCATAGTAACTAACAACCTAAAGAAAAGTTTAACACAGTTCATGCATTTAGAAATGCCTGGCTGGTAGGGCGCTGGATTCGCATCCTTTATGATGAGAGTTTGAACCCGTCAACTGAAGAATCTCCGTTTGTGTGGTAGCTGATGTACGTTAAATCTGTCACTAACTAATCCCTGTCAATAGTAATACAACTGGGGGTACTGGTGCAGAGGTGATCGTTCTCTGTTCAGTAGCTAAATTACGATCTGTGGAAGAATGAATAAAATGTATTGTACTGGAGTCGAAAAGATGAAGCAGAACTTTTAGAAATCTTTTTTATTTTCTGCTAGGATGTCACAACACACAGCACAAATACACAGCACAACAATTAAAAATAGGAAGGAAAAAAAACGATCAGCACATCTCGATGACTCGAACAGACTCTTCTGCCCCCCCCCAACTCTCTTCTCTTTTCAAACTTGTTTTTTAGCTTCCCCCATTTACTACGCCACCTGGCGGTCACCGGCAACATGATCTCTCTGGTCTTTCCAGTCTTTTTCGGTTCCCAGGTAATAAGATCCTTCACGTCATTACAATTTTCCTTGGTTCCCAGGTAATACGATCCTTCACGTCTTTACAGCCTTCCTTGGTTCCCAGGAATACGAACCTTCACGTCTTTACAGTATCCATAAAGTCTGGCCGTCCATAAGGATTTGTAACGTGTGTTAGATACGAGTCAGACTTCTGCCCTCGATTGCTCATGGGTCTATATCCTCAAAAGCCACAGAACCCCGCATTCCGTGGTAAAACGGAACATCAGAACAACAACAACATTTATTTATTTAGTCAACAACCCATTATAATTATTATTTAATATGTTTTGCAATACGTCTTGTACGTTATTTACATCTCTTTCATTCATAATCAAATCCCTAAGCAAACAAATTTCCTGGATTAGGCTTTCATTTACCTCTTTGTCATAAAACTTCACACAGTTTTTGAAACATTTCTCTAATTCAGATTTTTCTAAAATTTTTATATCAGTGATGCGTTTGAAATCAGAAATGATATTAGATAACTTTTAAATCTTCTATTTGTACAATTACAGTATCAATTGCAGTGTGCACATAAACTCCTGTTCCGGTTTTTTTTTTTAGTTTCATCTTCTGCTATGGAATGTAATCTTTTCCTATTCCGACATAGCATAACACCCGCCGCATCCCCCAGATTCCCAGTCTTATATCGCCCCAAAATTTGCTGGCATATTCTCTAATAAAGGTGTTATTCCAAAGAGTGTTTTGCATAGCATTGGCGTAAATTGGTTACCTTTGGCATAAATTAAGCATTTTTACTGAATCTATCGGTTATCCTAGGAATTTTTACTGAATCTATCGTGTCATTCTAGACATTTTTACTGAATCTATCGTGTCATTCTAGACATTTTTACTGAATCTATCGTGTCATCCTAGGCATTTTTACTGAATCTATCGTGTAATCACAGGCGAGTTATTTGGAGATAAATAGTATTTGAAAATCAAATTTATGTTTTAAATGCATTTTTCCCTCAAACTGACCCAAATTTGATTCAAAACTATACTTGTAGTCACAAATCATAAATCAAATTTGATATTTTTCAATGTGTTTTCGAATTATTTTTTTTGTACATGTTTCTAAAAATACTGTTGGACAGACGATTCCTCTGGCTCAAAATTTGATAAGTGTATGGACTATAGATGTTTATTATGTGTATCGAATTTTATTTATCTAAATCTCTTAGTTTTTTAGTTATCATTTTATATTATATCCGAACAGCCGTACAGGCAGACTTCCTCTGAATGAATTTTGTTGAAATTTAGATATAAATCTACAAATTTAGTGGTCAGGCCATATACCGAATTTCATCCAAATAGATCAAAACGTTTTTGAGTTATCTTCATCATAGACTGATAGACAGATGGACATTTTCAAAAAATATCTTTTTCGAGCCCAGGAAGATCTAGAAGTAGATTCGTCAAAATTCGGAGATCGAATTTTTTGACGATTACCATACTTTCTCAATATTACGTATGCAAGAAAGTAATAATTTGATAAAGGAATTAAATTAAAATGAATCAAAAATTCTCATCAGGGGAAAATTAAAAACTGTAGCAAATAGAATGCATTTATCATTCTAAGTAAACCTGTTTGGCAAAAAAGTTAGCAATGCAAATAAAAATATCAAAATAGAAATACTATGTAACAGTATTTAACGCTAATTACAGAAATAATCAAATATTAATCATCTATATTTTTCAATTACCTTCTGACCGAAAATCTCATTTAAAGAACATTTTTATTATGCAGTCCATGTAATTTTTTAAAAAGGCAGCAAAAGATAAGATGTAATTAATCAAATAAGTAGGACAAATTCTGAACTGCGCAACCTTGAAGGATTGAGTTTAAAATCTTGTTTACTCAAGCATTTCGATAGATTACGAAAATGATTTTTCTTTCATTTTCACACATATTTTCCGATTTAATATCATTAAATTTTATAATAAATGAGCTACTTATGAAAGAGGAAACTTTGACTCAGACAAGCTGAAAACACCGTTTATAAAAAAATAAAAAATTGATAAAAACTGAAAAAAAAGTAAAGGAAATTCATCACAGGGAAAAGATTGCCAATTATTGCTTCAGTCTATTTGATAATAAAAGATATGATGATGAGGAAAGACTTGGAATTACAGGAAAGACTTACATAAAACGGGGAGCACTAAATTAACAAGACCGTTAGATACATAAGTACAGCGTTTTAGATATCTAAGCAGGAAAAAGAAAAATTTTTTATCTAAGATTTGTAGTTGCATAAGCAAGTATCCTAAATTATCTTCATTTTTTTCAATCCTACTATTAGTTCACATACTCTCTCTAAATATATCTTCTTCAAATTTTCAATCATTAATAAAATACTTTTTATTCATCCATTCGAGTTGAAATATATTTTTTAAAATTTGTAGTTTATGACACTTAATGTTAATACAGTGTTTTCAAATATTCATTAATTAATTAAATTTAATTAATTCAATTCCTACTATTAGTTCTCTCTCTTTCTCCCCCCCTCTCTCTCTATCTACACACACACACACACACACACACAATTTACAATCATTAATTAAATACTTTTTATTCATCCACTCAAGTTAAAATAAAATTTTTAAAATTGTAGGGGATGACACTTGATGTTATTATAGTTTTTAAAAAAATATTAATTCATAAATAAAATTTAATGAATATATAATATTTTAAATAGAGCTTTAGCAGTTTATAATGAAAATTGAAATCAATAGGCAGTAGCTGAATCAGTAAAATGCTAGGAATTCAGTATTTTTCACGTGAAGGTGAAGAATGCGAGTTCAATTCTTGCGAAAATAAATAATTTTCTTAATGAATTATTTATATTTATTGTAACTATTTAACAAAAATGAGCTAAAATATATTTTTTCTATTTTTAATATTTCAAAAAAAAGTAAACTTGAGATGGTATTTATAAGAGTTAATATCTGTTAAAGTTATTGACTCTTATAAATAGCATGTCTATTTTACTCTTTTTTTTCATGATAGAAATTTCCACAATAACATTTAGTTAACAAAAAATTGTATCTATTGAGTAATAAGGAATGTAGTTGTCAAAAAAAAAATTAAGTGTCACAATTATTATGGGGGGTTGAACTTCTTTGTCGGATGTTTGTTGTGGTAAGGAAGAAATATGCGATTTCTAAAATAATTTTTTATATTTAATCTGAGATTTTTTTGCTAATAAAAGCGATAATGGGCGGAGAAAGTTAGAAGAGAGGGACATTGAAGATTTTATACTGACCTTAGCATATAAATTAGAATGAATGATGATAAATATTTCCATAGTACTATTTTTAATTATTTTATATTATATATTTATACTACGATTTTTCTAAACATCCTTTAACACTTTCATAGGCCATTTCTTTTTATTCCTGTTATATTAAAATATTTTAAGGATTGAGATTGGTTTAAGAAAGGGGACTCATTTAGCTTAGTACATAAATTTGATTTCATTAATGAATGAATTTGGTTAATTAATAATTAAGTAACAAATCAAGTAACAAATTAAGCAACAAATCAAGACTTAATTATAAATTTCATTAATTAATAATTAAGTACCAAACAAGACTAAAGTAACAAATCAAGTAACAAATTAAGTAACAAATCAAGACTAAAGTAACAAATTAAGTAACAAATCAAGACTAAAGCAACAAATTAAGTAACAAATCAAGATTTAATTATTAATTTCATTAATTAATAATTAAGTAACAAATAAAGGGACTAAGTTATCCAAGTTTATATCTTATTTAAAAATTTATCAGAATTTAAACCAACCTACATACCTTCTACAAAAATTGCTAAATTTGGGGGGAAACATACTTCCTATGGCCCTTGAAAGGGTTAATCTAAAGCATGAATTAAATCACCATAATTTATTTCACAAAAAAAGAAGAAAAAATCACATGAAGAATAGTTAAACTTTTTTGAAGTAGCAAAACATATTTTTATATTGCTTAAAATATATCTATCAATATTAAAAGAAACCCAGTCCACAAAAGTAGGATATCACACTGAGTTCCTTAATTAGAATAGGAGTCTAGAATTTTAGTGGGAATTGATAAGTTTTGTCACGAACATATACACATCAACTTTCTATAAAATAGAAACGACAGTAATTAATAGACGTTGGCTCTCCTTTTTTGCGACTGGTGTGTTCATTTCAAGCGTGGAGAGATCCCTTCAAGGTTTTACCTTATTAGGTTTATCTGTGCTCTGAGATCTGATTGATTGGTATAGGCAACAACAATGTCACTACTTATCTTACAAATGATTTTCCACCAAAGTTATTTCCCTTTGTTTCCCACGTTCTTTCATAAGATTGAGAACCAAATACAGGTCCTCATTTATTCTCTTTATCTGCAAGCATCTAGAAATAATGAGTTTCAACTACAAAAATTAACTAAGCATTTTGTAATGTTGCTTTTTGTAACGAAATTTGTTTGAAGTTGTAACAGCAGTTTCCTTTTTAAACCAAGCAAATAGAATACGATTGGTCCTTATTAAAAGTTCGCTACTAAAATTTGTATAAGTTAAGTAAGAAATAATTCAGTTCTGTGCTATAGTTCATAATTTATTCCTTTGAGATTAGAGACTTACAGCAAACACTAAATAATGAAACGATTGATGAATGAAAAGATTTAAGCAAGAAATAATTCAATTATGTGCTATAGTTCACAATTATTTTACTTGAGCATAAAGACATGCAGCAAACAATCTAAATGATGAAGTAATTGATGAATGAAATGATATAATCCTTCGCATTCCGAAAAATAATTAGATGCAAAATTATTCACCTAATACAAAGATTTGTTTACTGCTATGAAAAATAAATATACATAATTATTTTAAGTCGAATTTCTTTGAAAAATTAATCTACATCTTTCAACCATTATGTAGTTGTTTTTAACAATTAAATTTGAAAAATGAATAAATAAAACGTCAAAATGATGCACCGTCTTGAATGGTATCTATGAGGCACCACCAGAGTGCGAAGGGTTAAGTAAGAAATAATTCAGCTCTGTGTTATAGTTTACATTTATTTCTTTCGTGCACAGAGACTTGCAGCAAACAAGCTAAATGATGAAGCAATT
>JAOUZG010041943.1:2951331-2965516 GCA_026289955.1 Argiope argentata
CTATAAGATAAAAATTTGTTAAACCCTCCATTTATAATCCATTTATACTATCTGCATCATTATTGGAGATAGGGCAAAATAATTTTTAAACGAAAAAAATTATGTTATGAAAATAATGTCTGCCTATACTGACGTAATTATGCACAGCGCCCGACTTAGTCTATCTAGGGCCCTGGGCAGAAACGTCTTTGGGGCCCCCTCTGCCTTTTTTCTCTTTTAAAATTAATGTTAAAAAATGTTAATCACGGAAGGAAACTTAAAACAAGCTTTCTTTTTCTATTTGAGGGGGCCCCTATATTGTAGGGCCAAGGCCAACTGCCCCATATGCCCCTGCTTTAGTCAGGCTCTGATTATGCAATCTCGTGTGATTGACTGCAATGTGCACTAATGGCGAATTTTGGTAATTTAACGATTTTGTATATTAGCAAAGAAATAAATTAGAGCACCACTGATTAAATAAGAAACTGCCGCCTTCATGCACTAGTAACTTAATTAAGAGCCTTTAAATGTAAATCTCACATTAATCAGCCATCATCATAACTTCGTCATTGATAGCATTATACAGATTAACTATTAAATCGAAATCTTCATTCCCACGGAACGGTGCTAAACTTCTAATAGGGAAATGGAAACGGGACATGATATTATATTGAAGAGAATAAATTGTCTTCCAGGAAATTTTGTCTGATACATTAATGACATAAAATAGTTCAAAAACCTCATTTTATGATATCCTTTTCCATAATGTACTGTTGTTGTGCATATTTGTTTCCAAAGTGTAAATTTATTTATAAGTTATCCGAAGTATCGCTAGATTTAGATTGCAGGACTGCTAATGAAATAATCAGTTTCTCCACTGAAGCAATGATGGATCACCATCCATCATGATGGAAGCAATGACGTATAGCGGCATATTGGGGCTCTAAGAATATATATGCCGGCTTTCTGGCCCAGAGGTAGCGCGTCTTCCTCGTTTTCTGGGAGTCCCGGGTTTGAGTCCCGGTTCTGGCATGGTTGTTCTTCTGTGTGTTATCTGTGAGGTGTGTGAATGTGCTCCCCTGTAAAAAGGGGTTGTGCAAGCAAATGTGATGATTGAGTAGCTAAGTCGTACTCATGGCCCTAGTTGACGCTACTTCAAAAACAGGAGACGCTCCTTTCGGCTTAAATCTGCTGCTGTATCAGCAGGGGGCTTGTCCAATATGGAAAGTGGAATAAGTTACAACAACAACAACAATATATATTGAGAATCCTCTTTTAATAATCTAATCAATTTATCACTACATTTCAATGCATTTTTGTTTTAATTTACTCGATGTTGATTTATTTAAAGCTTTTATTTTAATGTTTATGAAAATATATGTTTTATTTATTTGCTTGTTTATTATAATTTACATCTACAATGCATTTACGTTTATATGCATTATGCTAAAGCAGGTGCTTAATGCTTATCAAAGAATGCTGTAATAATTAAGTGATTGAAATGAAATATACAAGAATCTGAACAATTAAATTAGATAAAGTGCTCATTTTATACTAATATTATATAATGCTTATCTGATAATTATTGATTTTTATCGTGATATTTACTAATTTTTACTTGAAAAGGTTTTCACTTGATCCTAATATTTTATATTTCCTCTCTTTTCAGTTGTTGTTAAATTTATTCTAATATTTTTTTAATTCATGCAATTTCTGTAACTTACAAATTTATTAACTAGGCAATATCAATTTTAAAAGATATTCCAGCAATTTCCTATCTGCCCACAATCCTAAGCTGCTGTCTAGTTTGCTAATTGCGAATCCATCTTTATGTTGAAAGTCGTTTTATATTAAATTGGCGAAATTTTATTAATTGCCGAAGCTATAATAAATTGGAAAAATTTGTGGTGGATTTTTTTTCACTAATTGACATAATTTTCGGACTAAAATGGCATGCTTGAAATTATAAAAACGCAACAAATTTAAAATTTGGACAATATGTCTACAGTTCAATATTTATGCCAGCAACCTTAGACTGTTGCCTAATCTGACCATCTGGAATCGGCCACTGTCTAGAAGGATATTTTGGATTAAAATGGCGAAAATTTATACGTTCGCTGTTGATTTTTTTCTCTATTTGACTTGGTTTTCGCAATAAAATTGCAAAGTTGATCACCACTAGGTATATATGAAATCATGAATCCCGGCAAATTTACAATAGGGATAATGTATTCACATTTCTATCTCTTTGACAGTGATCCTAGGTTGTTGCCTAGTCTGAATATTTGAAAATCCGCTATTGTGTAGAAAACCATTTTATACTAAATGGGCGAAATTTTATGTTCTCTCAGTTTAATTTTTCAATATTTGGCATAGTTTTCGGGATAAAATTGGCAAAGTTAATTACCAAGAGTGCTTGAAAATATAAATCTCTACGCTGGCTTTCTTTCCCCAGAGGTAGCACGTCTTCCTCATGTTTTGGGAGTCCCGGTTTGGGAATGGTTGTTCTTCTGTGTATTATCTGTGAGATGTGTAATTGTGCCCCCCTATAAAAATAGGCTGTGCAAGCAAATGTGGTGAGCTAAGTTGTGTTCTTGGCCCTAGTTGGCTCTACTTCAAATTAACAAGAGGCGCTCATTTCGGCTTAAATCTGCTGCTGTATCAGCGGGGGGCTTGTCCATAGGCAAGTGCCATAAGTAGCAACAACATAAATAACTACACATTTAAAATATGGCTAATATGCCGACAGTTTTATCTCTCTGCCGGTGACCTTAAGCTTGTTGCCCAATCTCCTATTTGGAAATCCACCAACCCACCAAGGTAGTTTTATACTAAATTGGCGAAGTTTTATGCGTCCTCTGTTGATTTTTTTCATTAGACTTCGGGATAGCATCGCAAAATTATTCACCACCAGGTGTGAAGCGATTAGCTTGAAATTAAAAATCATGACAAATTTAAAATATGGAAAATATGTCAACAATTTTTGTTGTCCTTTTTCAAAACGTAATTTTTCTGTTGAAAAATGAGGGTCGTGGTGGTCTGATGGTAAGTTCTGCCCAGTAGGGTCTCAGGCTTGATACCCGATTCTCGTATAAGGGAGTTTGTTGCATGTTAAATCCAAACACCTCCCACTGATGTGATGAGAAAATTTGGAGAGGGGATGGCAGCTCAGATATCATCGTCGTCTTCTGATCGAGGTTCAAAATTAGGAGGTCAGTCCCAAAATAGCCCTAGTGTTGTTTTACAACGGGACGTTAATATAAATAAACAAACAAACTGAACTAACCCTAACCCGTTTATGTTAAGTTTTAATGTGTCTACTCTCATGTTATACATCAAATCTTAATCTATGAATTTTCTGTAGCCTACGTATTTAATAAAATTAATCATTAATAAAGAAGAATAAAGAGATAACTCTTATTCTTGAAGAAATTACGACGAGAAACTGAAAATTAAGTCATAAACTGAAAATTAAGTCATAAACTGAAAATTAAGTAATTCGAATAGTTAAATTGTAAGTGTCGTATAACTAAAACTGAAAGCTTCTCCGAACAACTCTAGAAAATAATTTACTGCCTAAAATTGCTTTTTAATGACATAGCTTTTCAAGTGAAGGTCAATTTTATAATTTAGAGTGTTATTTTTTCTTGTACTGTATTACTGATAACATGAGCTTTAACATTTTTGCCCAACCGTTATCGTTTCCAGTTCACTGAGCCGCATTTCTGTTTCATTAAATTGTTTGACAGACCATTCAATAAACGCCAACCAAACGCTTAAAAGCAGTTTTCTTTTTAAAAAAAGAAAAGCTATTGTTATTCAGAGAAAAATGACCATGGTTTTATTGCTGATGGAATTCCCGATTTCACAGTAAAACAAATCACTGCATTTTATTTGCTAATATTTTCAACATTTCTGTGATCTCTCCTTAAATCTTTCTTTGCATATTTTTTTTGTGAAATAAATAAGTTGATATAACTCATGCTCTAGATTAAAGTAAAAATATTTTAAAACATCCTAGTATAAATTTGTAGTATTAAATAATTAAAAACACATTTTGATGGAAATATCCATGATCAATGCAAATTTACACGCTAAGCTCAGTTCAAAATCTTCATTGTCCCTCTTATAAATTTCCCCACTCATTATCGGTTTTATTAGCAAAAAAATCTCAGATTACTTATAAAAATATTCAAGAAATCGCTTTATAGTTTCCCCCACATTCGCAAGGTGAAGGTAAGACAGAAAATTAAATTATTTTAGCACATATTCTTCGATTTATATCATGAGGTAAAATCTGACATCGAGACGGTAAGTCTCCTGGCACGGATCCCAATTGCATCAAAAAAGCGTACCCCAATGTATGTAAGCCAGATGCAATTAAATCTGAAGCCATGAAATGAAAGTCCTCCGGCATCCGGCTAAGCTACCAATTTGTTTAACTAACCATTGTTCAAATCTCCAAAGTCCATCCGAAAGTAACCTCGCTTTAGTGGATAGTAGTATTGCTTCAATGGGAGATTCCCTGCATATTTCCAAATATTTGAAAGAATGCAGGAAAATAAATGCATTTGTAGAGGAATCGGTACTGTTTACCACCATTTAAAGGAATGCACAGAAATCTTCGAACATAGAAAACATCGGCAAGTTGAAAATAATGACATGAGTTCAGTACTGATGGTACCAAGTACTCTTGATGATGTCTAAAATTGTCAGTTTTTTGCCAACTGTTTGAAAGTTTGTAGAGGAGGAGGTGATCAGTATTCGACCACTTTGAGGCCAATTATCTAGAAGATAATATCAGTTTGATAGATTTGATCAATGTAAGAATGGACATTGCTACAGTCCACAGTCGGCCACTACAAATCCTGGCGATACTGCTACATTCAGTGGTGGCAGGGTGGTCGGCTGTGCACAAGAAGTAGTACTGCTTCAAAACGGGATGATAATTTAATTAAATTAAACTTTGATTTGCGTCATGAAGTGCCAGCGACAAACTATTTGCTTTAAGACTAGAAGATCACCGGTTCGTAACCAGATTCTACTAAAGATTCATTGAGTATGGCAATCTAGTTCACTTTCGTACACAATACGTTGATATAAGTTGAAAAGTTGGTAAGTTAGGTGCTGAAATAAGCGATATATAATTATCCGGCTGCAATTCAAAACTATGATGTCCTTCCTGAAAGAGCATCAATAGTTTATAGGAAGGGAGAAAATAAGGGAATCTAAATAAAAAAAAATCAAATTACTCATTCTGTTCCCTCTTTGTTTATCATTTAATTAAAAAAGAAAATTAATTAAGGACGCCAATAGTGTCTTTAGTTATATGATAAGATAGATCTTATGTGGCTAGTTTCTATTATTTGATCACTGACTCGTTACTAGATTCTCCTAAAGATTCATTGTGTATATCTATCTAGTTCATTTTCGTACACAATAAGTTGATATAAGTTGAAAAGTTAGTAAGTTAGGTGCTGAAATAAGTGATATCTCGATTAACTGATTGCAATCCAAAACCACGATGTCCTTCTCAAAAGCACAAGAATAATTTCTAAGAGGAGAAAAATGGGGAAAGGTAAATCAGGCAAATCAGATTACCTATTCTGTTTCCTCTATGTTTATCATATAATTAAAAAAGGCGATCAATTAAGGACCCTAGTAGGGTATTTAGTTATATAAGAGAGGTTTTTTTGTGGCTAGTTTCTATTATTTGATCACTGGTTCGTAACTAGATTCTGCTAAAGATTCCTTGAGTATGTTAATTAAGTGCACTTTCGTACACAGTAAGTTGATATCAGTTGAAAAGTTGGTAAGTTAGGTACTGAAATACGTGATATCTCGATTACAGGACTGCTATTCAAAATTACGATGTTCTTCCCGAAAACACACCAATAGTTTCTAAGAGGGAGAAAAATAAGAGACGCTAAATCAAATAAATCAAATTACTCATTCTGTCTCCTCTTTGTTAATCATCTATTTAAAAAAGGAGATCAATTAAAGACGCCAGTAGTGTCTTCAGTTACATCATAAGAGCAGTCTTATGTGGCTAGTTTCTATCATTTGATCACCGGCTCGTAACTAGATTCTCCTAAATATTCATTGTGTATGTTAATCTAGTGCACTTTCGTACACAGTAAGTTGATATCAGTTGAAAAGTTGGCAAGTTAGGTGCTAGAATGAGTGATATCTTGATTATCTTACTGCAATTCAAAATTACGATGCCTTTCCCAAAAGCACACCAATAGTTTCTAAGAGGGAGGAAAATGAGGGACACTAAATCAAATAAATCAAATTACTCATTCTGTTTCCTCTTTATCTTCTAATTAAAAAGGGAAATCGATAGGATGCCAGTAGTGTCTTCAGTTATATGATAAGAGAGATTTTTTGTGGCTAGTTTCTATTATTTGATCACTGGTTCGTAACTAGATTCTATTAAAGATTCATTTTGCATGTTAATTTAGTGCACTTTCGTACACAGTAAGTTGATATCCGTTGAAAAGTTGGTAAGTTAGGTGCTGAAATAAGTGATATCTTGATTATATGGCTGCAATTCAAAACTACGATGTCCTTCACAAAAGCGCATTAGTAGTTTCTAAGAGGGGAAGAAACGAGGGAAGCTAAACTAAACAAATCAAATTACTCATTCTGTCTCCTCTTTGTTAATCATCTAATTAGAGAGGGAACCAATTAAGGTCGGTAGTAGTGTCTTCAGTTATATGATAAGAAAGATCTTAAGGGGCTAGTTTCTATTATTTGATCCCTGGTTCATAACTAGATTCTACTAAAAATTCATAGTATATTTTGATCTAGTGTACTTTCGTACACAATAAAGGGATTTTGTGGGAAAAGTTGGTAAGCTAGGTGCTGAAATAAGTGATATCTCGATTGTATTACTGTAATTCAAAAATACGATGTCCTTCCCCAAAGCACATCATAGTTTCTAAAAAGGGGAAAATAAGGGAAGTTAAATCAAACAAATCAAATTACTCACCCAGGTTCCTTTTTTGTTTATCATTTAATTAAAAAAGGAAATCAATTAAAGACGCTAGTCGTGTCTTCAGTTATATCATAAGAGATCTTATATGGCTAGTTTTTATTATTTTATCACTGGATCGTAATTAGATTCTCCTAAATATTCATTGTGTATGGTAATCTAGTGCACATTCGTACACAATAAGTTGATATAAGTTGAAAAGTTAAGTAATGAAATAAGTGATATCTCGATTACATGACCGCAATTCAAAACTACGATGTCCTTCCCAAAAGCACATTAATAGTTTCTAAGAGTTGAGAAAATGAAGGAAGCTAAATCAAACAAATCAGATTACCAATTCTGTTTCCACTTTGTTTATCATCCAATTAAAAAAGGAAACCAATTAAGGACGCCAGTAGTATCTTCAGTTATATGATAAGAGAGGTCTTATGCGGCTAGTTTCTATTATTTGAATATTGAAAGAATTTATTGGGAGCATATCCAACCTTTCTAAACTATTAAATTAAATTATAGCAAATATCGACACATTTTGATTTATAGACAGCCTTGTAGCATTTACAAATGGTGAGATAATATCTATATATACTTTTAATGATTTATAGATAGCCTTGTAGCAATAACAAACGATGAGCTAATAGCTATATATGTATTGTTTATAGCTTAAAGACAACCTTGTAATGTAAAAAATGGCTAATTTATTATAGCAAGACACTGTATCAAATTTCCTCGCTGAAGATACCGTAATAAATAAAACTCGTATTCTCGCATCGGATTTCGGCAATCCTTTTTTCGTAATAAATAAAAACGCGGCTTGGGTTTTCCTTCTCCCAGCCTCCATCATTTATCTTCATCGGAAAGAAAAATCAATTTATGCGCCATTTTTCTGCTTATTAAAAGGAGCTACTGTTTACCATAATTGAGTTAGACTATTTATCGATTATTATAAAAATGTTAATCACTGTTTTCCTTTGTTAAATAAGCATACAAAGTTGACGCATTTCCATTAAAAAAATCATTATCACGATCGTTTCGATTGCATCAACCAAATTTATGATACATTTTTCCAGCCATTTTTTTGTAAGCTAATTCAGAGATGAAAATACGGATAAGAATATAAAACGAAAAAAAGTAGTAAAAGAAGTTAATTAAGTGTGGCTGACACACACGAGAAAGCTGTTTCAGAGTCACGCTTTATCGATCACGGATGTAGAGTGGCGATTTTGTATTGATTTAAATAAATTTTGATTTAATTTTGTTGTTTAATATATAATCCTTACTAATTAATTACTTTTAGTTGCTAAAATTGTGATAAAAGGAATAAATTTATGTGAGAGTAAAATAATTTATTTTTTATTTATTTTAATCTTAAAAATGGTAATTATCTTTAGATCTGTAAATTAATTTTATGTATTGGTTAACCAGTAAACTGTTTCGACTGCTATCCGTATCTAACTGTGTCGCAAAATGTTAGCAATAACGAGAATACTCGTCAAACACAGAGTATGTGTAATATAAAATCAAGAAATGACTCCTATTTTTTTCTAAATAATCAAATTTATTTATTTACTTAAACTAATGATTTTTGCATATAAAATATTTATTATTTTAATTTGCTATTAGAGAATGTTATTGAACAAAGAACAGTACAACGCATAATAATCGTTCACTTCCTCTTTTGATTTCAACTTGGCCTCCAAAATATTTTAAACCATTCTGAAATTTACGAATATGTTTGAGTTTTTACTAAAATTGTAATTCAAACTGCAAGTCACTACTCATTATTCCTAAAGAATAAACTCGTCATAACGCAAAATACTGTACTATAGCATGACGAGTATACTCGTCAAAAACATTTAATTGGTTAAAAAAGTAAAACTATTCATAATTATTAAAAAAAGAGACGATATTATTGAGTTATAAGTTAGAATCAAAGGTAATTTTCAATGGAAAAGCGAAGGGGGGTGACCACCCGGAAAATTTTGCAGATATTCCTGAAAAAAGATCTTATACCCCTGAACCTTCATAAAATTGTGGATCTTGGATAAAGCCGCTAATATTTTGCATAGCGTTGAAGAACAATAATAACGAATAGAGATCTTTGAGGCCCACTTGGCATTTTTTACTGAATACTCGTGCGAATATGTATTTTCGATCGATTTTTTTTTCACACCGATTGAAACTAAAATTTGACACCGAACTAAATTTGACACAAGATCGTTTACCAAATTTCATCCATCTAAGCGATTACATTTATGAGTTCTTGTATTTACATGCTTGCGAATGTACAGGCTGATAGACGTCCTATGACTAACTTGGTTCAAAATTTATTAGAAAACTACATTTAAAATGCTTCACCTGTGTACCAAATTTTATCTGTCCAGATCTTTAAGTTTTGCAATTATCGAGATTACTTTTACTCAAAAAGTCAACCAAATGGATTTCGTCAGAATGGAGGCGGTTCAATATTTGATAGGAGTCTACAAATTTAGTCTTAAGTCTGCTTACTAGATTTCATCCGTCTAACTCAAAGCATTTTTAAGTCATTAGTCATTACATTCATAGATATCACAAATGACTACTCCGATCCACTGGAAGGCTAACGAAAATACCTGAATGACCGGACCGCCGGAACAGCAGCACTTGCGGGAACTGTGTTTGAGTCCTTGTGGGCATCACTGGCTACGGTACAATCCTTCCCTAAGGAAATACGCCCCCCTCATCGATGGGAGGAGTAGACCACCACCTTTTTGTGTACCCACAAGATAGTCGAGAGCCAACCACCATGCCGGAAGCTTCTCATACATAGACAGACATAATTCGTTGACTATTTCGATGTTTTTCTCTATACTTTAAAAAACTTTTCTGCAGTTCTGAATGAAATTATTTAATTGCTGTCTATCTCAATTAAAATATTATTCGCCAATTGTAAAATTATTTTCATTTGTTTAACTAAAAATCGCAGAATGATGCACGATGTTGTCATACTGAGTAATATTAATTGGTCGGTGTCCTGGCATACTGGTAGCGCGTCTTCCACGTAGTCTGGGTGTCCCGGGTTTGAGTTACAGTTCGAGCATAGTTGTTCTTCTCTGTGCTCTCATTGAGCTGTGTGAACGTGCCCCCCTATAAAAATTGGCTGTGCAAGCGAATGTGACGAGTGAGTAGTAAAAGTCGTATTTATGGCCTTAGTTGGTGCTACTACAAAAAAAAAGACACTGATTAGGTTTAAATCACTGACTACCTCAGCGGGTTGGTTCATAGTAAGGGCCATAAGAAACAACAACAGATCAATTGGAATAAGTTTGAACTTCCTGACACATTAAACGTTTTAAAGAGCAAATAGTCTCAAATATCAAGTTACTATTTTCGGCTGAATTATTCTTTCAACAGAATGTGTATGATAAGAAAAACTTCATCTAGAAAACGCTTTTCTATTTCGGGAGGGGTTTTGATTAAAATGAATGCATAATAGCTGCTTTGTATTTAATCAATAGACGTTTGATTTTTCGATTGCCTATAAATTGATCTCTTTATTTTCAGTTGCTTTAATTATTTATTTTTTACTCATTTTATAATAAATAATGAAATAACCTAATTATTATCTACATTAATACAATTGCGATTGTTGTAAGTTTTGAAAAAAAATATCTTTTTTAATTAAAAATTAGACAATAATTCTGAATTTTGGAATAGGAAATAATTCAATAACAGTTATATATTTATATATATAATATTAGAAGTTACATCTATATAACAGCTCTCCTTTTGCAGAATCTGAATTCTGTTATTTCTGTCTGCTTGAGCTATGTCTTAACTTCCTGCTAAAAAAATCATAATGTTTTATCGATAATTTCATGACTATGTTTATGTTTACTATATTTCAGAAATATTTAAGATATGTTCCCTATAGTCGCGGTTCGATAGCAAATTTTTAAATCAAAAACATTTTTAATGTTTTGAAACTATATAAAATTTACTTTTTGCTATAGTATTTTCGTAACTTATTGCAGAAAACACTAATATCCAGCTTACTTTTTAATTAATTAAAATTCGAAGAAAAAAAATCATTCTGAAGTGCGCATTTTTGACCTTCCAGGAATGTGCCAAATTTGGTACTAAGTCGAATAGTCTGGTCTGTAGAGAGCCAACACAGACACACAGACACTCCACTTTATTATTAACATAGATGGAATTTTTAAGATTAGTATGGATTGATTTTTTTCGTTTTATGCTGAGTCTTTACGAACTCGTTTAAATAAAAATAGCGTTAAAAATCTAAGTAAAACATACGACCAGTCCGTTTCAGAACATTGCCAAGTTCATTGAAGAAAATGGAAGGAAAAGTGTTTTCTTTCTTTTAAACATTTTTATTTTACATATTTCGTTGAAAAAGGCAGAAATTTAGAATATCCAAAATTTTGAAATTATAGGGAAATTTCAAAAATATAATTCAACTATTTTCCGTCGCTGTTTTTTTACTTTGCTTGATTATAGATACTTTGAAGATTATATGTAATTTGCTGATATCTAGATGTTTTAAAATTTTCAAGATTAGGGATTAAAAAAAATTACGATGCGCCCTTGTTTGGCCCCTAGAATTTAAAATTATACACTGGATACAAAATGGAAAATTTTTTTCTAACACAACGAAAGTTAAACCTAGTAATAATTTTGTTTATATGATAGGGGTATTTTTATTGTATTTTAATTCCTGAGAAATTACTGACATTTTTTATTTTCGAATTCCTCTATTTGATGGACATATCGGGAAAAAATCTACTTAATAATGCTTTTCATAATGTTATTAATTAATACACGAAATTCTATTAAATCGCAAGACAATTATATTTAATAATTCATACTTAGTGAAATAATAAAATTATACTTAGCCCAATTTCTTATTCATATTGATTTAGATAACAAATCAAACATTTTAAAATTATTTATAAGATAGAAAATAAATTCTTATGCTTTTTGTATTAAAATTACTGACATCGTTCACATTAGGAAATGAAAAGGAATTTTATTTCATTGTAGCAATTTCAAATGCATACATATCAATTCAAAATGTCAGTGCCAGTCAGTCGTCCGTGAAAACCCTTTTTCTGCGAGTCACGTGTTTTTATTTATTTATTTTCATATTTGTTTTTATTTAGAAATCCATTTGACTTTTCCTGTTTCGAGAATGACAGGAATGAATGTAACCAGTATTTTAAAAATAAAAACCACAAAAGCACTATAGAATTGAAATAATTTATAATTTTGTTTATTAAAATTATACACATACCAGCTACTAATCTTATTTAAAAATGCTATGATTTGTATATGTAGTAATAATAATTTACCTTCATTCAGTAGAAAAAAACATTCAAAAAATAACACTTTTATGTTTAGATTTCATTGCTATTTATTTTTAGACAGTCGAAATGTATATTGAAATCATGTCGGAATTCATATCGCTTTGTGTTGTTAGTTATGACAAATGTTTCAGTAATCGATTGAAATATTTGTCATAACTAAATTAATGATTATTCATGTAGAAATGCGTTTTGATTTGTAAAATGATACATCATTCGCAAAATAAAAATAAATTGTTGAATGTTTATCAAGGAAATATCTATAAAGTCTGATTCATTTTCTTACAAATGATTTCGCTACTTTGAACCTAGTTACAGTGAGTTGATTTAGAAAAAGGAAATCCTGTTTGAGTTTATTATAATAAACCAGAAAAATAAAGAAGAATGTGTGTGTGTGTGTGTGTGTGTGTGTGTGTGTGTGTGTGTGTGTGTGTGTGTGTGTGTGTGTGTAAACATTATTTTTGTAAGCTGAGTCATGACTAAAGACAGAAAAAATACTTTGATTTTTTTTAAACTTAGCTTTAATCCATCCCGAGAGGCATAATTTATGTACAAGAAGCTTGGATGAACTAGCGTCTACTCACCAGCAGGACAGTAGCAGAAAAACATAAAAGAGGGGGAAGAGGAATATTTTTCACAATTCTTAAATATTATGAGATTCTGATAGGGATTTCTGTTAGTTAGAATAGAAATCAATTAGTTTCGATAAAAGAGAATTTTATTAGTTAGAAAAGTGCATATATATATATATATATATATATATATAATGTGACACTTTTCCTTACTATTTCCTAAATTTCGTCATTTAAAATTCATTTACTCTGAAGGAATTTTGTGGTTTAAATTCCAGAAAATCATTAGTTAATTAAGTGGGGAAAAAATCCCATCTGAATTTATTACAACTAAAAAATATATTTAAATAATCAGAAATATATCTGTTGAAAACAAGAATTGTTGTATTTATATTACGATATTAGTTTTGTTGTCAAATTTTCGCAGGTTTAAGATTTTATGTTCCAAAAAAATTGCCAAAGAAGACTTGATCAGATAAATCAATCGTATATAGACATATCTTTTCATTTTGTTCTCCAGAGAAAGTTTCGAGGGTCAAATGCCAGCTCAGTTTTTGTACTTTCCATCTGAACTTTGATTTAAAAAATCCAACCAAACAATCCTTCTTATGGCTTAAAATCTGGACTTTAATCAAATGTGGCTTCTTTCTAACAGCATTTCAGATATATATTTGAAAATAGTTTTGAAAATGAGGTATCTATATACAAAATTTTATTTTTTTCCAAAAATTAGATAATACTTAATAATAACTACGAGAAAATGTATTTACCCATACAAGGAACGTACAAAACATTTCTGAGAGTACAAACAACAATTCTTTGTAGAGGATTAGTATAATTTACTATAAAACTCAATGTTAATTAAAAAAATTATTTGACACTAATAAAGGGAATATAGCTGTGATTGTATATTTAAAAGCTTCTCATAATCTTGTTTGAACAGGAATGTACAGAGAATATTATTTTTAATTATTATACTATTATCTAAAAACTTTCGGTGGGTCAGACGGAACCTGAACACTAGCTACAGTTTGTTCATCATTAATCTATAGAATGCGTTCATTTTTTATTCATTATTATTCATTTATATATATTTTTTCATTATTATTTATTTTTATTCATTTTTTATTATTCATTTTTATCCATTTATTATTCATTATTATTCAATTTTATTCATTTATTATTATTCATTTTTATTCATTTTTATCCATTTATTATTCATTATTATTCAATTTTATTTATTTATTATTCATTATTATTCATTTATTATTCATTATTAT
>JAOUZG010041943.1:2965526-2989044 GCA_026289955.1 Argiope argentata
CATTTATTATTCATTATTATCACTTTATTATTCATTATTATTCATTTGAATTTAAATTTATTATTTATTTTTATTCATTCATTATTTAAATTTGCACTTGAAACTATTTTCCTTTGTGTTTTCTTTAAAATAATAAAATTAATAAAAATAAATTTTATTTAGTTTGGTTTCCTACAACTTCTTCATTCATTTAAAAGTTTACACATTTGTATGTTAAGTAAGTTAAATTGTTACAAAGTATTAAAAAAGAAATTGATTTTCAAATTTTACTTACAAAATCTTATTTTTAAAAATGTTTACCTGCATTTTGAGTGCTTTCAATTGTTGTATTTATAAAGTTTCAATTAAAGACAGTAAATTAAATGTAAATTTTTGTGATTAGAAAACTGTTAACGGAAAGTGTGGTTTTTCGGTACTAAGAAGGTACATAAGAAAATAAAAGAGCTGCATACAAAGAGGATCTATTTCTGAGATTTGTGGTCCACCTTTTTCAGTAAATTTTATTCTTCGCTTAAGAATTAAACGCATTTTTATTGGAATCAATTTTGTTTAATAAGAGGAATTAATAAAAAATTAACTTATAAACTTCACATTTCAAAAAACAGAAAAGGATGTATTTGATAAATTTGTATATATGTAACATATTTTATTATAGAAATTAGATAACGACGAAAAAACAAGGAAAAAAGTGTTTAAGACACTCTTATATGATATAAAAAGTAGATTTCCCCCTTTTTTTGCCCTTAATTTATAATTCACTTGCAGTAACCGCACGGTGTTGCCCGTAAGGTGTATTGCCCGTGACATAGCATTCAAGAAAAAATAATTAGCTTTAAACTTATATCCAGCCTCCACCCGATATGACATGGGCATCTTACACAACATCAAACAAACATACAAATATATTTATATATTATCGAAAATAGCTACAAAGCAATTTTTATAGCACACATTTAGAAATATTTAGATAGTTACAAAAATAAAAAATATGGTAAGTCCGTAGACAAAATACAGGCGATCATTTCTCTCCTCAGGAGATTCGTTCTGTCTTTGCAATTCAGACGCATTGCGATTTAAAGAAAGACGGTTATTTCGTTCATCAAAAGACTCTCCTTCCCAAAGAGAGGATATTGTTTCTTTGATATTCAGTTTTCTGATTTTTCTTTCCTCTTCCGGCCAAAGTTGAATTTCCTTTTTGGAGGGGACATAGTGAGTTTAAAATCGCTGTTTAAAATCGGACGTAAACATAGAAATGTATCGCATATACATACCACAGCTCTTGCTATTTGCGCATGCGCGAATAAGTGCAAAGTTAAAATCGCAATTACGAAACTCCTTTTTTTTATTTTGATATGACTTTAATGTACTAAAACCTTTCCCAACAAATGCTCTACAAAATGACATAAATATCGCCAATATCTGTTCACCATTTCTCCAGTTGTTGAGGTTCAAACATACAGACGCTTTCAGGAGACATCATTTTATACTATGTATAAATTATTATAAATATTATGAAATCTTGGAATCAATTTATCTCAAATTCACTACCAAATAATATCCCGAGCACGGAATAGATATCAAATTTAATTAATGGATTACGTGATTATTAAATTTTGAAAATATTAAAATAGAGCATTATCATCGTGAATACATAAGTCTACTAAATTTTAATTGAGTGAACAGAAATAACTGAAAAACCGGTTTTTAAATTCCCCTTTTTCAGGCACGAACTAAGACAAGTTAAATAAAAATGTACAGTATAAAATAATTTAATGATCACTCATACACATGTACATAATGTACACACTTGCATACAAACATCCACTCTACTTTGTTTAGCTTTCTAGCTTGCTATATCTTTTCAAAAAAATGCTTACAGACGTTTAGAGGAGATAAATATATAACCTTCTTTAAAATTTATAGGATGTCGTCGGAAAAACCAAAAAAAGTCGAAAATGGGTCTACTTGCTGTCATAAATAATCTTCGCGAACGAGAAGCTTTCAAAATTCTTCATAAATATTTGATTTCCAAACTCATATTGAGTTTGTAGCTTGATATCTTTTAAAAACAGATGTTGTCAAAAAGGAAGTGATGTTTTTCTGCGACAATTGGTTTCATACGGTATTGAAGTGATAATAATGCGAAACTTTTTTTTATTATTATTACTGGTAATAATTATTAGTTTGATATTTATTACCAGTATTATTATTTCATTTTGATTAATTTTCGATAATGATAATTAGTTTCATTTGAAAAGCCTTCTCATTCTGTTTTCCTTCTGTTAAATTTTAGATACTTTAAATTTCCAATTGTGTCCTAAAATTAACGAAGGATTTGAATTTGCCATCAATCATGCTGTCAAGTGTTGTCAAACCAATTAAAAAATTAACTATATGACAACTGATAGTTTAGGATTTGTAAAATTGGAGAGCAACGTGTTAATGCAAGATTTGAATTAAATAAAAAAAAACATAGTTTTTTTTCTTTAATTTTTATATTTTTCAATTCCTGCCATTAGTTTACTCTCTCCCTATTCATATCTTGTTCAAATTTTCAATCGTTAATAAAATACTCTTGATTCATCCACTCAAGGTCAAATACGGTTTTTAAAACTTAATGTGGATGACGATGTTAATACAGTTTTTTCAAATATTAATTCATTAATTAAATTTATTTTTTTATTTTAAATAGAGTTTTAGAAGCTTGTGATGAAAATTGAAATTTACAAGCAGTAGCTCAATCGGCAAAAAGCGAGGATTTTAGCATTTATCACGTGAAGGTGAAGAATGCGTGTTCAAATCTTACAAAAAAATAGTAATTTTTTGATACATCATTTATATTAAATGTAATTATTTAATAAAAAGTAGCTAAATTAAAATGTTTCGATGTTGACTTAAGTAGGAATTGGCTAAGTTTTTTTTTATATCACTTTTTATTGAAACGTAAAGTATATAAGTTAGGGCTATGTTTGAATAACACATAGTGAAAATGTCCTCCACACATGATTTTTCTAGCATATAGGCGCCCTTTTGTCAAAATTTTCCATGACCATTTTGAATAAATGTCCATGAATTTCATTAATGCAGCGTTGAATTTCCTCCTTCAATGAACACTTACTCGTGAGCTTGATGGCATAGACCGTTGACTTCAAAAATCCTTGTAAAAAGAAATCTAGTGGTGTCAAATCACACGATCTAGGTGGCCAACTCTCAAATTTTCGAACTGGTGTCACCAGACTTCTATTATTTTTTAAATACTTTGTTCAGCACTGAAAATACGTTAGATAGGGTAACGCTTTATTTTTACTAACCTTAAACTATCAGCTGTTAAATAGTATTTTAATAGGGTTGTCGGCACTTTACTGCACTATTACTGCCGAATTTAAATCTTTCATTAATTTTGAGTCGCTTCTTACAAGCAACACTTCATTGAATAGGTTATTTCTTTCAATTTTTCCTTTCGAAAATCTTTTGAAAAATTGTTTAATGTTCAGATTTAATTATGTTGAATTTTTTTCTTTTATTTAAAAATAAAAATTTGGGTTAGACTGAATAAAAAAGAATAAAAGATCAAATAAGTGCCTACTTCATTTGAGGTTAAAAGAAGTTATTTATTTTTCATTAAAATTAGTGATTTACTATTTCTCTTTGTTATCATTTCATGCGAACTTTGATATTTCTACTTTGAGCTGAAATAAAACTTTTTTTCTTGGAAATCCGAAACAATAGATAGTTTTTCCAAGAAAACAAATGGAATAAATTAAGAGGTGAAATATATACATATATCTCAGTTCTCTGTTAATTTATATTAATATTCAAATTAGAAATACAAAGCTTGGTAAATTTAATATTTCTTTTCCTTGAAACACCAAGTTCACATTCCAAAATTTCTCACAACAATAATTGAAAGATACGATGAAGATGTTGTTGTTATATTTTTCCGCTTTACAACGAAAGGAGGGGTGCAGTAGCTTCTGAGGGTATGGATCCCTGAGTGCCCGAGGACATAAGTCTGGCTTCTAACTCACACTCTTCACAAACCTTTTTTACGCGGCTGACTTCATTCAAGCATTTCATTCATTCATTCATCCACAGATCGTTATTTAGACCCCATTATTTAGAACAAAGAACGGTCAACTCTGAAAGAATACTTCCGGTTGTACTATTCTTGCCATGGAGAACTTTGAGACCAAAACAGATTTAACGAACACCAATCACCACATATGCCCACGGAGAATCTTCGGCTGGCGGGCTCGAACTCGTAGTCCAAGGGATGCAAATCCAACGTCGTACCAATCAGGCTCTCTCGGCGCTAAACAATGAAGCTCATTGTAAAATTTGAAGTCTTAACTATTGGGAACTTTTTTTCGTTTAATATTTAATACCAATATTAAATTTTCTTATTTTGTTGGAAATGATTTCATTCAAAAGTCATGCTTTGGCACGTTAAGGTGACCAGGGACCTTTAAAATAACTTTTTGCAGTTTTCACCTAAGTAATTGGAATTTTTACAGGCATTCAGAGTAATACTGTAGAAGATGACAAACAAAATTGTAAAGCATTATGTTAATTTATTTATGAGTTCGTGGGGTTAATATAATATAATATTAGCGATAAATAGTGTTGATTAAAAATGTTCCAAGCTCTCCAAATTTGTTCGAAAACACTCCAATTTTTATTATTTCTTTCTCTAATCCTTTTGAAACAAAAGTTGGGATTAAACTTGTTTAAGTATAAAATATCAAAATCAACCAAAATAATAACTTAACACCACAGATTTTTTTTAAAAAAAAAGTCTAAGTAGTTTTGAGTTATTACATAGGTTAATTTTCATAATTCGTATTCAAACTCCAAGATTAATCCCAACTTTTGTTTCAAAAGGGTTATAGTAAGTAATAATAAAATTTGGAGTGTTTTCGAACAAATTTGGAGCCCCTGGAACATTTTTCATTAATGTTAGTTATCGTTAATATTATATTATATTACTCTCCATTGACTTAAAGTCCATAAATAAATTAATATAATACTTTACAATTTTGTGTGTCATCTCCTATAGTGTTACTCTTAATGCCTATAAAACTTCAAATTGCTAACGTGAAAATTACAAAAGATCATTTGAAACGTCCCTGGTCGCCTTAAATAAAATGAGGAATTGCTCACCTTCGACTTTATCGTATACTTCCAAAAATACTACGAAGTTAGATAAGTCTTTTCGAATATAATGATATTTTTTATATCACAATAAGGAGTGTCGAATATAAACTAGATGTAGTGGTCTCTCTGAAACTTTCTAGTATACTCCCTAATAAATGTACTCGTGTATTATTAACCCCATGCACGCCAGTAGCAAACAATAATTATAAAAGATCCTAGTATAGTGTTATCTTTGGCGATTAATAGCTAAAACACGATTAATACGCAATATCTAGAAAACCTAATGAATTTTATGAATGCATTTTTTCCGACTAATTAAAATCAACATTTGATAAAGAACTACGATTATAGTCATAAAGTCAAATAATGAATATCATATATTTGTCATTGCAGATTTGAATTATTGCGTTTGTTTGCTTGTGAGAGTACAGATAAACAGACAGTTGATTCTTTGACAGATTAGATTCTAAATTGGACTAGAATATAGTATTTTAGATGTCAAACCTGTACCAAATTTTATCAAATTACGTTTTTTAATTATCGAATGCATTTGTAGTCAAACAGCCAGCAAGACATAACATAACATAACGCCATCCTGTGCCCCCGATGCCTATAACGCTAAGTTATCTAACCAGTTGAACACAAGGAAAGATAAAGGGGGAAAATGTTAAAAGAAAGAGAGAGAGAGAGACGATACAGCCTTCAGGGATCTCTAGAGAGAGTCCCATCAGTGTCAAATTTTACACGATTCTATTTAATTTTTTGCTGAAGTTATAACTGAACGGAGGAGACAAGAATACTTTTAAAAAATGGTGAGTATGGATTAAACTTAAAATAAAATTAGATTACCTACTGAAAAGGAAAAAAAAATGACAAATTACATAGTGAACTTCTGTATGACATATATAAGCATATAAACAATCCTTATATAGTCAGAAATATGTAGCGTATGGATTTCGCTAAAAATTTGATAAAAATATTCAAATTTGAAGATCATTGACTTAAAGTCCATTTACCGATTTTGATGCGTTGACCCGTGATATTTCAAAGCATGTTTGAAGGAATTTCTGAGTCATCATCGACTTTCACACATATGTATAGATAAACAACCTCCCATCGACTGATAGATCTAAAACTGATTTGACAAGTGATTAATTGATCAAAAATTTCGTAAACATCTGCTATTATAGTGTAAAGACAACAAATTTCATTTATGTAGTTGTTTGCATTTCAGACCTATTGTGTTTCCATACATATAATCAATCAAGAAAGTTGTTTTTCCATTGTTTTATTTTGTCCAAACGTCAAGCTTTGTTTATAGATTTGGTGCCATAAATATTTCATTCATCAAACTACTGACAGTTTTGAGTTATTGTCTCTGTAAACACGTGAACAGACTCAAAATTCTTGAAATTGTTTTATGGGATCCACGGAAATCTAAAATAAGAAGATTCTCTAACTCTTTAATTACTGAAGCTCCCAAAACGTCACTTTAAACAAAATCGACGACAGCAAGAGACGTCAGATTTCCTTAATAATAATTTACTCCATATCTTTAAATCTGATTTTAGTAAATACTTCAGGATTTTTGTTCTGTTCCAAGAACTGAACCCATTTTCCTGTAGAAATCCTCCAAACTATTGAATAAATAGAACTATTTTTTATATAAAAATCTTTTAAGAATTTTTTTGAGATTATTGAGATGGAGGATAGAAGAATAGAATATTTCAAATTTCTTGTTTCCTATTATTTTGAGGCTTTTAGTAATCAGAAGATTAAAATATCGATATCGAATTCTTTGACAATTACAGTACTTCTTTTGAGTTCAGTTCGTATGTTTTATTAAACAATTGAATTCTTCGTCATGTTCCGGGAGTCCCGGGTTCGATTCCCGGTTCGGGCATAGTTGTTCTTCTGTGTGCTATCTATGAGATGTGTGACTGTGCCCCCCTGTCCTCTTGGCCCCAGTTGGCGCTACTAAGCTAAGCCGTCCTCTAGGCCCCAGTTGGCGCTACTTCAAAAAACAAGAGACGCTCCTTTCGGCTTAAATCTGCTGCAGTATCAGCAGGAGGCTTGTCCATGGGAAGTGCCATAAGTAACAACAACAACAAACGATTGAATATCGATTACGGCAGGTGTCCTGGCTTAGGAATAGCGCGTCTTCCCCGTGATCTGGGCGTCCTGGGTTCGAGTCCCGGTTTGGGCTTGGTTGTTTTGTGTTCTAACTGTGAGGAGTGACTCCCCCTGTAAAAAGGGGTTGTTGGTCCTAGGTGGCGCAACGGAAAAACAAGAGTCCCTCAATCTGCTTAAAATAGCAGATTTCCGACAGCGAGCTTGTCCATGGCAAGTGCCATTAGTAACAAAAACCACATAATGAATGTCAAATTTTAAACAGTAACGCAAAATGTTTTATAAAAATTTTCATTTTTTCCGTCTAATTTTATTTATTACAAAAAAACCTATTTAAATTAAAATTTCTAATGCTTATCGATTAATACTTTGTAGCTTTGTATTTTCATCGCTTACTGAATTCAAACTCGTGAAGTAACAAAAGGATAGCAAAGCAAGTGAACTGAGAGTTGAAATGATCTCATTATTTGTGCCAGAAATAAAACGAAGACGGTTTCATCATTTTCCTGGAAAATATACGCCCTTAGAAAAATGTTTCGAGACTAATGATAATTGCTTCTAGAAAAACGCTGTGCTTCTTTCTAGAAAAGAACATACTGCTGATTTTGAACTTCACGTAAAAAGAAAGAAATATTTTCTGATTTTGCTTTTCATTTAATTTTTTTCTAACCTGACTGAAATTCTATTGTTTAAAAAATGCATGCATTTTTGACATTTTTTTTTTTTAATTCTCGAAAAAGATTCAAATTTCAAACAAATGACACATCTTCTTTAAAATTGCAATGTCAAGATTAAGAAAGGCGAATTTATATATAAAAATTAAAATAATTTCATGTTTTGAGGGATTCAATTCCCGATTATGTATGATCAATTGAATTTTTTTATACTAATGTTTCCTGAACAGTGGATAGTAACAAAGTTGCAAATGTGTGAGCATCTTTCTGTGATTTACAAAAAAGTGATGTGGTTTAAAAGCTTCACCAAGCTACATATTAGAAATCTTTTTTATAAATTATATTTATTAATATGTGTTTTGTTCTTCACATGAGTCCCTTTTTCACCCATTAAAATTCTTTCAGAAAGAACGTGTGTCTGTTGAATTCTTGAGAAATTAAAAACAACATAGATTAAATGGGTCTCAGTTGATAGATTTCCAAATAATGTAACGAGTCGTAATCTTAGAAAACTTAGGAACTCATGCTTCATATTGTTATGAATTTTGTGTAAATTACATGTAAATACTGTAAATATTTTTTGAATTTTTGTGTCAATATTTGTAAATAGTTTAATTGTATAAAATTAATTGTAATGGAATATTATGTCAGAGAGAAAAGACTGTTCTAAAGAGATTTACAACAGAAAATCGCCATATTGGACTCATTTGGCGATGTAGGTGTGTTGGCGACATAATGAGATCCCTGACGGATTTTACTATACACTAAAATGTGTAGTAGAAGCTAAGAAATAAAAAATAATTCCTAGAGAATATTGGAGAAAGTTACACAGTTGTCTGGAACAAACATGCAGTTTCTGAGTTTTCTTCACCCACTTTAATGGGACGATATTTCAGCTTGCAGCTTAAGGAGAAAAAGAGATCAGTTGGGAGAGCGAGCTACATTAGTTGGCTTATCTTGAGATAGCGTCTTTTCTTTTGGACGTTCGTTTATAGCTTTGCTTTTAACCGAAATCGGCAAACTAAATAGATTTAATTCGCTGTGAATTTTTAGCTTGTGTTGCGTATATTTAATGTACGTTTTCCTAAACAACAAAGTCTGCATCTTTGCATCATTCTTGTGAGAAATTTTGTAACAATATTAAAACGAAAATTTTACAAGTATATGCATAGTCTTTGTTATGCAGCTAATAAATCATATTGATACAATTTTTACCAAATTTTAACAATTCTCCACAAAGTATTCATCATTCCGCCATTAAATCATATTGATAGACTTTTTAAGAAAGTTTGACAAGCCACTGCAAAGTCTTAGATATGCTGCCACTAGACCAGAATGATATGATTTTTCTGGATATTTGACACGTCCTAGCCAGATTTCAAATATGCAGTCACTAGTCTGTAAAAGATATCATTTTTATGAATTTGACAGGACCTTGCTAAGTCTTAGATATGCTGCTATCAGACCGTGTTCATGTCGTTTTTTAGAAACTTGACAAGTCATTGCAAAGTCATAGATATACATATTTAAATCTTAGTTGTTAGAAACTCTAAACTTAGTTGTTAGAAGTTGTAATCTTGGAAGTCTAAAGTTAGTTGTTAGAAGAATATTACGCACAATTTCAGTTATCTGCATCGATAAGGCTGAGTATGGTACTTATAGGAACTTATTATGTAGCGAGAATTCTGAAAGACGGGTAAGAATTTCTTTTAGAGATTAAAAAAAATGTTAAAAGAGATCACGGCTTAGGAAATCAGAGCCTAAGTTTGATGTCTGTTATTATGGTGGACTTCAAGACTTAGCTTGAATATTGTCCCATGAGAAAACTTTCCAAAAGACGGGAACCGTGATTGCTCACAAAGGATCAAAGAGATGTTTTCGGTAAAGCTTGGAACTGTTTCAACGGAATCTAGAAGAATTTTTGGGTCTTTTTGTAACAGAGTATGAAACTTGAATTAAATTCTATCAAACTGGAAAAAAGAAACAATAAAAAGGGGGTTTAAAGATGAAATTACCTCCAGAAATGAACAAGGATCGGGCTTATAGTAAGAAAGTGTATAGCCATAGTGGAAATGTTGCTGGAATAATCTTTTTAGACGTTTGAAAAAAGAAGAGCTTTACTCTCCTTTTCCGAGACATTTACATGATAAATACAGAAAGGAAAAATAACCTCACTTGGCGGAACGATACCATGAAAAAGTACCAACTCCTATTTTTTTTTATTTGTGAGTGCAAAACTAAACGATTTTCGCTACCAAATTCTTTTGCATATCCCCCTTTTCTTTGACTTTGTTATTTTGGACAACTTAAACATCCCAAGCATGAAAAAATGAACGATTGGAAAGGAAGTATCTTCAAACGATGATGTAATGTTTGAAAACGACTGTTTATTTTGAAAGTTACAAAAATTTTTTTACACAGATCGTATAAAGAACTCGAACATCGGTAGACAAACTTAATTGGAGATTTATACTGAAAAATAAACATTGTTTATGCAGCAAAAAGTATACTTTCTCACTTACTTAAATTTATGTTTTCTAATTCAGTCTTGCTATATTTCTTAGCAACATAAGGAAATTATAGTGTGAATCTGGTTTATTCTGAGCTTTGATCAAATGACAAAGACGACACTTGAACCTAAACTCTATTCTTCGAACTGTCATGATGTATTATATTTACGAATTAGTGATTCTAAAAGTGCAATAAAAATCATATATAAAAGATAATGAATTGTGAAACTCTTGTTTGATTTAAGTCCAGTTTTGAATCAATATAGCGTTCATATCATTAAACACATGAAAATAAGTGGATCTCGATTTTTTTATAAAGCTTCTAATAAGAAAATCTTTCGGAAGTTCATAAGTTACAGCACGTCAGGTTTGTTTCATATAGAATGTTGTTTGGTTTCTTATTTTATTTAAACAAACTAAATAACAAAATTCTATGTCCTATTTTCTGTGTAGATCAAAAATGGGTACATTTACAAAATAATTTATGATTTTAGAAAGATGTTAACTTTTAGTAACAAAACATATATTTCATTATATTTTTAATTTAGTATCAAGTATTATTTAGTATCATGAACCAAGTATTGCTTATGCTTTGTTTTTTAAATGTTGGAAATGCTTTTTTTAGGAAGAAAAAATATTTTGTTACTTATGTTATTATAAATATTTTAATGAAATCTAATTTACTGCTCTAATCTTATATATTCGTTAGCAATATTTATAATCAAATTATCAAAGAATACTACCTGAATCCTTAAACTGATTTAATTCAAAAAAAATTTAAATTTACCAAATTTAAATTAAACCATGCTATAATATTTATTGCTTTTAAATTATAATAAATTATTTATTATGTTAAAAGACAGTACACATATCCATTTCTTATTGATAATCCGAATCAAAGCCTCATTATTTAAAAAAAACTTCAAAAAAAGAAAGAAAAGGAAAGAAAAAACATTGATTGATCAATTAAAATTTTAAATGAAAAAATTTAAAACGTGTAGTATTAAAGAGAAAGAATAAAACACTAACTTTTAGACTTGAAAATAAAATATTATTTACTATCAGCGTCACATTTCATCAAATATTTTCACTGCAACTTAAAGAATTAATCTTAACTCATAGAGTTTTACGAAGAAAACAAACAGCAATCGATTTCAAATCTCTCCCTTATGTGATTGATTGAATCTAGATAATTATGGGAACATAGCGTTTCATGTTTGTTATTTTCGAACAGAAGTTAAATTTAAAAAAATCGTTTCCAAGATACGAATTTTTCAATATCTTTTTAATGCACGCCCGGAAGAGCAGTCAACGGTCATTATCAGGAAAAGAATGGAAAGCTTTACCCCTATCACTGCCGCGGGAAACCTTTCCCTGCAAATTCAAAACTTGTAGTGCGTTTTAAAAAAAAATCCCTCACTATTCATCCTGCTTGTTGACCGTGAATCATCTTCAAAAAAAAGTTTCCATCAACCGCGCCCATTGATGCGGCTTGGCTGGCAAACCTGCTTGGCGAATTCCGAAACTCGCCAATATTTGGTAACCATATCTCACCGTCACATTCTCTAGCAAGATGACGATTGCAGTACCATACAGTTACCGGGTTTCGAGCGTAACTGTATCGTCATCCCGACTCACTTGAGCTCTGAGTATTTTAAAGTTTAAAATGGGAATAGAATTGAAAATATTCCTTCAAACTGCCACTTTTTTAAACTTTAATATTTAATTGAGCTATTCTTAGCTCTCGTATTTTTTTAAAGTAAGGATAAAGTTGACATCGCTGGGTAAGTTAATTTTGTTTTCCGAACTCTTCTTTTTACTATTTATATCGGCATTCTATTTTAATGCAGAAAATCACAGAAAGAATTTACATATATTCGCAGGTTTACGTTTGAAAATACTTTTCCATTTTGAGATGGTTTTTCATTTTAATAAAAGAATTGAAATTTGCTTGTGCGAGAAAATGACAAGATATCAAAATTATTCTTAATGCAGTTTTAAATTATTTTTTCTATGTTTTAAATAATAAGGGAGCACTTTTGAAATATAAAATTTCATAATGTTCATTTAAATTTTAAAATCACATAATTTTTTTAAAATTGTGTAATAGCCTTTTTCATACATCCTTTATATATAAAAATATTGGATATGCATATTATCTTTGAAGCAAAATTTAAAAAAATAAACTATTAAATTGAGATTATTAACAGAGATTAATTTTACAATACAATAGAGATTAATTTTACAATAAAAAGGCAACATTTGAAATAATTTTAAAACGTTCGATAAAAAGAATTGTTGAAATTTTTTAAAGGTCAGTCTAATCGTCCATTCGTTTTGTACATTTCTTAGGTGGTGTTTTAACTTTTTTATTATTAGGGAAAAATTTAACGTATGCATCATATTTTGAAATACTATGTACCGATTTAAATATTGATAATTAAAATATCTTCATTTGTAAAACTTTTTTAATTGATTTAATATTTACATTTGAATTTATTTGGAGATGTAATTTAGATTTCAGTGTACTGAGGAATTAAAATGTTCGTTTTAATTTTTATTTTCTCAAGAAAAAAGGGAAATATTTCATGAATTTTAATCAAGTGATTTATAAAAAATAGTGTAATATCGGAATGACTGAATAAAGGGAGTTAAAAACTGTTTTATTGATTGCAACTAACGTCAATCGTATAGTAAAAATGACCATAAAAGTTTATTAACTTTGTAGAAACGACTTTATTTAGAGAAAACTAGAATTAATTTTAAACTTTCGTTCTCTTAAAGATATTAAACAAATTCTTTCTTTTAATATAATAGATTTCTTTTCTAAACTTTTTAAATCCTTGCTGATTGTCATATTAATACATCCAGTTTCAAAATAAAAATTTCTTTTGCAAAACAATTTTCATGTATTCAACAAAGTAATTGTTTTAACTGAATATTCACAACTCCTATCTTGAAATGCTTTAATATTAAAAAGAAGATTTATCTTATGTTTAAAAGTTATCTAAAGTTTATTTTAATTGCTATATGAAGCGTATTGATTTAAGCGTAACAATTTTTAAAAAATCTGTACGAACAAAGTAATTGTTATAGCAATAAAGCGAACATCAACTGTAAAATAATGATTTTCCGTGGACTGTTACACTGTTTGAATTTGGAAAGTTAATGAACATTTATAAAATTATAATAAAAAATTTAACTAGCACATTTATTTGAAATAATTTTCTAATTTTTGAAATAAATCTTATTTAATTTAAAGAATGTATCATCCATAAATAAAATATTCTAAAAAATCTATATGAATATCATAAAAGCTCATAATCCTTTGCAAATATTTAAATTGTCTTATTAAAAAAAGATTATAATAAATAATACTATTTTTCGTAATTAATTCTGTCTAAACTACAGTGAAACAAATGAGTATAACTGTAAGACTGAAATGACTTTAAAAGCGATAATAATAGGGTCGTTACTATTTGTTTTGACGACTTGTTTGAATAAATAATCATTGCTTGTTTGAAATGGATGATTGATTTTGTATTGTTTGGAGAAACGTGGTAACGAGAAAGAACCGCTGTTATTTTTTAAAGTAAATAATTCTCCGATTTACATACCTTGTACTAAATTGTATTTTAATACATGATACATTCTTAATATTAAGATTAAATTATTTTATGGTATGATGTATTTTTCCGTATGTTACGGTCAATGGAATGCATTCTATGCCAAGTATCTTTCTTTATAAGTTTGAAATTTGTATTGTATGCATTCTTTCGGCAATCTTGATCTTCATTTATTTACGAAATTTATCATCAAAATTCGAATTATTTTTGCTTTAGCGAGGCGATTAAATGAATTTCAAAACACGATTCCAAGAACCATTGGTTTTCATTTAATCTTTTTTTATTTATTTCCTTATAAAAAATTGGCTGCCATTTTCTATATCTTTCATTTTAAAATCTATCGTATCAAGAAAAAAAATGGCCACCTTTTCTAAAATTATATTTATTTTACTTAATGCACTGGCATTATGTAAAAGAACAAATTCAATTCCTATTTTACTATTCGTCTTTTGTAAGCTTGTAAATATATATGTAATTCATGATAATTTAAAGATAGGGATATAATTAATTTGTAATATCTTACTAGTTTGCAAAATGTTAAAATGGAACATATATTTCATTATTTGCCATAATATCGAATACCTGGCATAATATATGATGATGAATAATGCATAATATTGAAGACAAGTATATCATGTACTGCTGGTAACATATGTTATTTTTACAATATTGATTTTTTCCATACATCGATTATTCTCTTTATATTACAAAATGTGGCTATATTGTGCAAAGTTGCCAACATTTTCGTCATTGTAAATATGTTGCCCAATATTTTTGAATAATTAAGGTAGTCACTAGAATAATACTTTTTTCAGTGTGAGGATTTAGAGTACTTTTACGAACAAAACGCATTAAATTATAAGCTGCGATTTTTAAAGAAACGTGTGGGTTTAATTCTGCACAATTTCTCATTTGTCGTCTTCCGTTAGATGATCTACCACTCTTTCATTAGTTGCACAAGTTGGTGAGAAAGTTAACGCATTTCTTAGCCGTTAAAGGTCAAACAGAAGCTAGCGAGAAACAAGTTGATGATAAAAAAGATATAGACCGGAACAGTAATGTGTTTTTCTTTGGCAAAAAAGAGTCGAGATTTTATCCTCTTTGTTTGTTTACATTCCCAAGCGTTTGTTTCGAAATGAAAAGAATGGCACGCTTCTGTTTTGTTATCTGAACTTGCATCTTGATTCTGTTTCTTTTTCATTTTCAAAGACCCAAACAAAATGCGGACTCCATTTTTAAAAAAAAATTGGGTGCATTGATAACCATAAGTTTCTCAATTACATTTAAAGGTTATTCTTTGAATGTTGAAACAAAAGAAAAAAATATACTGCAAATTATAGTTTTCCACAATGATTTATCGGTAAGCTTTACCCCCTGTTTTGAAAGTGGAAAGGGTTATTTGGCCATGGACCAGTAACTTTCTGCCTTAAGTGATGACAAGTAATGCGAAGTCTTGGCCGTAAATTTATTCAAACATTCACATCATGCCAGAAAATTCACATTTAACCCCGACGCTTTTAGCGTGAACCAAGTTTGGCAACACAGTGAGCCAGGACAAAAATTTCCATCCCCCGTGATAGATATAAACTTCTTTGGAATTAGTTGATTGCCCTGAATTTCTAAATTATGTTTAAATGTAATTCTATGAATGCTTAAACAGGAAAAAAGCAAAAATATACTGTAAATTATAATTTCTTGTAATGATTTAATGATAAGATATACGCTCTGTTTTGAAATTGTACAAGGGTTGTTTGGCCATGGACCAGTAACTTTCAGCTAGTGTGATTACAAGAATGACAAAGTTTTAACCGTAAATTTATCCGCATTTAGCCATGCCAACAAATTCACATTTAACATCGACATTTTTAACCTGAACTAAATTAGGCAACACAGTGGATCATGACAATATCTGTATTCCGTATTCTCGGTAAATCGTGGTAGAATTGCTTGCCCTCTATCCTTTAGTCTGAAAAAGAGATTGTGTCCGCATAGCTGATACGCTAAAAGACAAGCTTTTTTATTATTTTTATTTATGAGATAAATGTGAAATTTTTTTAATAGTAAAATTGCCAAGTAAGGCATGAAACAACTTATGAATTATTTTCTATTATTTTTTATTTTTTTGCAAATTATTTCAGAGCTTTGCATTTTTACAAACTTTTGACAGTTCTTGGAAAATTTTCTCATCATGAAATCATTTTCTGTGACGGCGGCGAGAATTAACCATCCGATATGCTATTTCATTTAAAACTTGTTTTAGAAAGATATAAAAGAAATGTTTCAGCTTATTTTGTTTTGTTTTCCTTTTCTATTTGGTTTACTTTTTGGTTTTTCGTTTCTATTTAGCTGACATGTACGTTCATATACTCGTATGCATTTTCGTTCAATTATCTATACTCAAAAAATAATAATCTTGTGCGGTTCTTAAAGATTTTATTCATGAGAAAAATTGGAAATACTTATGTTTGAATTCAAGTTCAAAAAAATTGAAAAATATCCATGTATTTGGAAAAAGAAAGAATACCAAATTGAACGAAAATATAAATAAAAATATAAGCTAAAATACCTGTAATGTAATAAAAAAATACTGCGAAATATCGTTGAAATAACATGTTTGAAAAGTTGGTAAGATAAAGAATATTTTTTTAAATTCTACAATTTATTTAGTTTTCACTTAAAACAATAAATCGTCTTCCTAACATAGTTCATGACTCATATCTATCAAAGTCAAAAGATCGTATGAAAGCATTGTTCTGTTATTATACATTTGCTCTATTCAAAACGCAGAAAATACTTACAGTTAAGTATTGGAAAGAAAAAAAACTCAGACCATTTACTAAATCTAATGCAATTAAATTTAATCTTTTAAATTTTACAAGAAAGCTTTAATCGTGCTCTAATTTTCGTTCTTTTAGTACGTTTTGTATTCTTTTGAAAATCTTTCTTTTTCTTTTATGTTGGAAAATAATTTTTTATGTCTAGGAACGTTTAGTAAAAAGATTACCCGTCATAATTTTTACCCTTTTACTAAAAGAAATTTTCTTTTTAATTCATATTCCTAAATGGTTCATTTTGATATATTACATTTAGTTAAAAAATTTCTTTTGAAGTATAAAAAAAAATATCCACCAAAAATTCTACATTTTTTTGCTTTCATTCAAAGATTGAAAACGCTAGATTTTTATAACTGAGCACGCAGGTAATTTCAAAATTTTCTTCTAAAAAGACTTTTTTTTGGTCGATCATAAAGGTAATATCTTATTCTAAAATTTCTCATTTCTTAAGTTCTTTGCTTTCGTGAAATGCGTGCTTATATTCATTTCTGAAATACAGAGTTGCTCTTGTTTCCGAAATCATTACATTCGGGTTTTTCACACAATGTAGCAGCATTTTGAAAGGCTTTTCACACAATGTAGCAGCATTTTGAAAGGCTTTTCACACAATGTAGCAGCATTTTGAAAGGCTGCACTTTGAATAAAAAGAAGTGAAATTTGAATTACTTTTGTGAGGTAAATGCGTAATAGCTTTACTCATTTTTAGTCAGCTTCTTTTTTACATCATTTTTATAATCGCACGAAGACAGGTAAACTTTCATGCAATATTTTATAATTTTGAAACAGACACATTATATCAAAAAATATAATCCCAGCGTTTTATATTTTAACAAGCGTAACCTGATTTAATTTTTTCTCCTTTATAAAAAAATTGCTTTCTGCAAATAAATCTGCCATATATTTTTGAATAAAAGAATTGACAAAGAAATTCTGCCTAGATGTCAAGAAAAATATATATTTTCTTCATAAATATAATTTTAAAGAATAATGCATTCTTTTTAACATTTTTGTAATTTTAGCCTTATTGCAATCATTACTTACTGCAAAGATTTGAAAAAAAATAATAAAAACTATACTCCATATGTATTTTTGAACTCAAATATACAAGATACTGAATTAATCCCATGCTTTTGTAAACTTTTAAGATGAGGATAAAAATATGATTTTTATTTTCAATCCTGAATGGAATTCTCATTTTTCTCTTCCATTTATTTTTTTATTTAAATATGCGAATTTTTCAAACTTTTTGTATTTCAAAATATTTTTTAGGTATTTTATAAGAAAGTGTATTATATAAAAAGATATCACAAAAATATCACCAATTTTGACAGCAAAACAGTCACGTTGTTAAAGAAATTCTGCCTAGATCCCTAGAAAATTTTATTTATTCTTCCTAAATATAATTTTAAAAAATAATGAATTGTTTTTGATATTTTTATAATTCTAGTCTTATTTATTACTCACCGCTAATTTTTTTAAAAAAAGCAAGAAGCCTATTTTCTATGTGTATGTTGAACTGAAATATAAAAATATTTAATTATTCCCATGATTTTGTAAATTATTTATTATGAGGATAAAAATATGATTTTTTATTTTAATTTTGTATGTAATTCTCATTTTTCTTCATAATTTATTTTTTATTTAACTATGTGAACTTTTCAAACTTGTTGTATTTCGTTTGGTTCGACAATAATTTGAATAAAATATCTATAGAATTACTACAAGAAAGCTGTGGTACATGTACAGTTAATCTTAATGAAAAATGCATGTTTTATTTTAGGAATTTTCATGTTTTGAATTAATTTTTTAAATATGCTGAGTATTAAAATCGCAGGAAGCAGAGTATTTAATATGAACATATATAATTACTACCATTTACCAATAACAGAGTGCCAATAAATTCAGGAAGAAAAAAAATCTGTTAGGATTCAATTTTAGTATAAAATTTCTTTGTGATATTAATTTTGTGTTGAATTATTGTTTCTTGAAATGATTTTTTAAATATGTAAAGTATTAAAATGGCATACAGAAAAACAAGAATGCTGGTAGAATTCAATTTCTGTATAAATGGACACGATTTTTGGATTTTCTGTGGAAATTTCCTATTTTGAATTTTTTTAAATGTTATGAATAAAAATGACATGCATGCTTTTATATAAATATGAAGCTTTAAAATCTCACGCGCGCTTTAATAAAAATATAAAATATTAAAATCTCATGGGGTATAATAACTTTCTATAAACACTCGATTTATAAATAAAAATGTGTCGACATCTTTCATAAATAAATGTTCTGGAAAATTTCAATTTTAAATTCTTTTTAAAAAATGGAAATTTGTCTGTGATTTTTTACTCTGTGTGAGGTTCTCATTTTATGAAACGGTGGTTTTTAAATATGTAAAGTATTAAAAAGATGTACAATAAATTAAGAATAAATGTCACAGGTATAATTCAATTTTGACATAAAAGGACTCGAATTTTGATTCTTTGTGGAGTTTTCACTTCTTTAATGAAAGAATTTCCAACTAGGCATATTAGGCAACTGCCTATAGCCAATAGATTAAAATGAGGTTTTAAGCCGATGAAAAAAAGAGCCATTTTCCTAATTAGAAATTAAATCTTTGTAAAAATTACAAATTCAATTATTTATAAAAGATAAAAGTAATATTAACTCCTTTATCAAGTTTAATTGGCCAGATTCCTGTATATTTCATTTCGTTCACTTAGTTATTAGAATATATATAAAACAAGTAAATTAAAAAAAACTAAGTCAATTCCTACTGAGATCAAAAAAGAAAAAAATTATTTTAATTACTTTTTATTAAATAATTACAATATAAATAATTTATCAAAAGATTGTTGATTTTCGCAAGAATTAAGCTCGCTTTCACGTGAAAAATACTGAAATCCTTGCATTTTACCGATTGAGCTAAAGCCTGTTGATTTTAATTTTCATAACAAACTACTAAAACTCTATTTAAAGTATTAAAAATTAATTAAATTTAATTAATGAATTAATATCTGAAATAACTGCATTAACATCGTCATCCACTACAAGTTTAAAAAATATATTTGAACTTGAGTGGATGAATAAAAAGTATTTTATTAATGATTGAACATTTGAACAAGATATTTAAATATATATTGGGAGAGTGTGAACTAGTAGTACGAATAGAAAAAAGCATGTAAATCAATGATATTATGCACAAATGTAAATGCCAGACAATCTGCTGACACAACAGATAAATAAAAATGTATAAATAAAAAATATTTACATATATATATTTAGTTACTAAAATAAAAAATATATATTCGTCTAAAATAAATCATTAACACATTGAAAATGTTCTGAGAGTGAAAACTAATTTGGTCCTCTTATTTAAGCATAGGCATCATAATTTTCATTCCCTTTGGCGACTAAATTTCTAAATCCGCCAATTAATTTCTTGAAATATATTTTTAAATATGTGAAATGAAACACTCCAGCAACAAAACAATTTGTTTAAATACTGCCATTTATCAAGAAAAGAGTATAACTAATATCTGGCGGTGAAGGCCCAGGAGGGATTCAGCTTTAATGCAAAACGACTCAAACTTTCCCCACGAGTACTCAAGTGATTTAACGATCCTAAATATTCAGATCACGTTTTGATCTCTTAATACGGGGAAAACGTGTCCGCGTCAACGTTCCAGGAACAAAAATTGAATTCATATATTCCGAGAAGATTCGTATTCATTTGGGATTCATGACGATTTGAAAACATCAAAGGGGTTTAATCCACGTTTGGCAGAATCTGTCGTGAAATGTTCAGCCCCTATAAAGAAGTCCACTGATTTGGCGCTTATTTTTAGCTCGGCGCTCTCTTTCCATTTCTGTCGAATAAATTGGTCGAATTCCTTCCGTTTTCTAAAAAGGCATTTTGGAATTTAAATGCATTCCCTTCAAATAAATTGTGTGATTTATTTTTTCTTTTTATTTTGACAGAAAGTTTTGTGGAATTCAAATTCAGTAGTTGTGAGCGAAAAGTTAAAAACGAAGTTCTTGAAAATAGCTGCTGATAAAATTCATGTATAACTTCTAATAATCTATGTTGTTTGGAAAATGAGGGTTCAATAAAAGTAACCGATGTTTAAATCCAGTAGAAATTTCATCGTAAATTGTCAAGCAGTATTTACGTAACATTTTTATCAAACTATTCGTCACTGATTAGTATCAGATTTGTAAATTTTAATTAATTAATGAAAATCCGAATTACTCCAGAAACGTTTCAAATATTGTAGACATGGAAACGTTAAACATATAAGCTTTGAATAAAGTGAAATTTATAAATCAAACTTTAAAATTATTGTTCATCTAGTGATTTTTTTATCTGATTGTACATAAAACATGGTGTATCATTCTTGTTATTTTTATAACATTTAATTTCTGTTTAAAAATAATTTGTTGAGATTTTTCATATCAAATTATTTCATTTATAACTGTCATATAACACAGGATAATTTCTAAGATAAAGATAAGTCTAATCTACAAAATTCCAAGATTTAAATCTGCTTTCTGGTTTATAAAATCAGATTTAAATCTATATTTATCTGTTCATTTGTTGAAATCTGTTATAAATGAGTAATTTCAGCAACATTTTGATAAGAATTCACGAAGATGGATCTTATTGGGTCTCCACTCGAATTGTTAACGAATAGCTAATTTCTAACCTATTTTATCTAGGCATACGTTACCAATTAAAAATCATTTAAATGAAGCAGAAAATTATTTTTCATGTTGTTTGAATCAATAAATGCACTATTCTAAAAATTACGATATTTTATTTTTTATATATCCCCCGGTCCTATTAAATGCATTTAGTAAGTTTTGAAATTCATTATTGTATACAAATTCATCACCTGCCCCAAAAAAGCAGTACCCGTTGAGATGACAGCGCTTTCTCTAAAAAAGCCCAGATATAGTCTAAAATAAAGTTCTTCAAAAGCTTATTAATTTATCAGTTTTGATCGTTAATTAGCAGAACTGTTTTTGTTGTAGTTTACTAAATATAACTAACTGGACACTAATTGGACACTAATTACTTAAGTTTTCGTAATAACTAATTTCTAAACTATCCGATCTAGGTATACGTCACCAATTTTAAAATAGAGAATTATTTTTCATGTTGTTTGAATCAATGAATGCACTATTCTAATTTTGATTTTTATACACCCCCCATTCCTATTAAATACACTTAGCAAGCTTTGAAATTCTTTATGGAAAACAAATTCACCACCTGCCCCCAAAAAGCAGCACCCGTTGAGATGGCGGAGTTTTCTCAAAAAAAAAAAAAAAGCATATAAATAGCCTAAAATATTGTACTTCAAAAGCTTATTACTTTACCAGTTTTGAACGTAAAACAGTGGAACTTTTTTTTAAATTAGAGTTTTCTAAATATAACTAACCGAACCAGGAAAACTATTTAAAAATTTAAGATTTCATAATTTTTTCAGCTGCGTATTCATTGACTGAAATAACCTAAGAAACAATTATTTTCTGCACCTTTTTTTCTGATAAAAATCATATTCCTACTTTGAAAATTTAGAATTCAGCCATTATTTCACAATTACAGTGATCACCCTAATATTCCATTTGAAAAAAACATAAATTTTTTTATTAAAAATTTGTTTATTTCCCAATTAAAAAATTCTTTCTTTTTATTTATTTATTTCCATGTTTATTTTCCTAATATTAGCTTTCGCTGTATTCGAACACGAACATTTCGAAACCTTAAACATCCTTGATGAATCACGTAGATGAACTTTTATGAAATCCATGCAGGGCTCTTACATTTTTCATTTAAGTTATAAACAATCATTAATGAATTTTTTATGCAACCTTTTGCGATTGTAATCTGAGTACCAGAGCGCGTTTCCATATTGTTGTTGCATTAATCATTTTTACTTTTAGTCTCTTCGTTACAGCTGGAGAATTATTTTCTGTTGTTAAACGAAACAGGATATGCTTGATTTTTAAGTTTTCGTAACAAAATCTTCTTCAATTAGTTGCCATTAATCATACTTATATCTGGTTGTGTAATTTGCATCTTCAACGAGAGGATTTCATTTATATAAAAGCTTGGGGAAATAGCGAAAATAAATTCTTGATATTATATTTTCGAGTGTATGCTTTGTATTCGAAAACAATTCCTGTTACAAAATTGTATTTTCAGCTGCGTAGCAAAAAATTTATTTGTTTTTTCTTTTTACGAGGAAACGAGAGATTCTTTTAAAAAAAAAAAAAAGATTTAATTCCTAATTAAATATGCAAGGATAATGTTACAGGAAATAATTTTGGGATCAAATTTTGTATTATGATTTTTTCAATCTTCTTAATGTTGCATAATGTTGCTACTGAAGATTTTTGTGGTGCATATATTAAAATTTTATTGTTAAGATAAATTAAAATAAATATTATAAAGCAAAGGCCTGAAAAGTCATTTACATTGCATCCAAAATCTATTTATCTTGACATGAATATTTAAAAAACAATGATAACCGAATGTAAATTATGTACTGTGTCTTAACAAACAATTCGAATGTAATTAATTA
>JAOUZG010041943.1:2989444-3018590 GCA_026289955.1 Argiope argentata
ACTACGATACAATATAATAGGAAATACAAAATAAATCATTGATACAAAATAAATTTCATCCGATTAGCTTGAATTATTTGTTTAAAATATGAATGAAAAGAAGAATATATAACGACAATAATTATTATAGTCAATAAAAACAATTTCTTGATAAACTATCTGAAGTGTTTCATATAAATAAATGCATGAAAATGGCACTTAATGCATTTTACATGAATTTGAAAAAATGCAAATAAATAAAATAATATATAAATTCTACGATTCTCTAGTTAGTAAAAACAATTCCTTGTGATTCAGAAGTGATTTGTTTCTATTCTTTGTGATGTTAAACTAAAAAGATAACAAAAAAAAAACATTTATTATTCTTTCTTTATAAATGGTAATCAGATAACAAACTTCATTCCTGCGGCTATTTTGTAAAATAAAAATTTTAAATGAAAAACTTAAAAACAAACTATCGCCAAATGTTTATTTAAACTAAAGCTATTTTATAAATATTGAAATTTTATTTATAAGTAGGCATTTAGTTTTCTTTAAAAAAAGTGAGTGTAAAGTTAAAGATATGAAATATATTTTGTAGATATCCAAATGGATATTAAAGATAACTTTAAATTTTTGAAATTATTGAAAGGAAATAATAAATATTTATATTTAATGAAAATAATTCATAGATACAATTCAGATTCTTGCTTAAGGGAATTTTCATCTAAATGAAAATATCTATTGCATTTCAGAGAGCAAATGTTTCTGTTTGTTTATCCGGTGCTGTATGCTTTGTTTCTTTTTTTAAACACTATCGAAATAAACTCTTAAGTTATGACTTGACTTGTCAAATATGTTCCTGCCTGGAGATTCCTGTTACCATTTTAATCCTTTTTAAGGCATCTTATCAATGCAAGTTCTTTGCTTTTTTGAAAATTCTTCAACGCGTTCTTTCGCAAGAGATTTGCATGTCATTCACTTTCGGAATTATCCTTCCGGACAAGATATTTGTTAGCGTTATGCTAGTTTTGATAACTACTGGATTGTAAATAACAGCTTGGATAAATTTTTTGCCGCTGCGAAACAGATAACACAGAAGTATTATTAAATGTTATCCTATTTTAAATACATAGTGGTTTGTAAATTATTGCTTTGGTAGAAATTTGTCAATGCTAAGAATTAGGTTTAAATGTATTTTTATTTTCCAATGATCTAGTTCATTTTTATTAAATGTAGCAGAATTACATGTATACAGTGGAGGTAATTCCGATTAATTTGATTTAGATTGATTTCAATTCAAAATATAAATGATCTTAGCAGTTTTAAAAGTATTTATAAACATTATATATTTTAGTTGAATTTCATACGCTGCATTAAATTTCGGTTTGACGTTATAAAATAAAATAATTTTGAATTTTATTAAAAGAATATGCTTTTTTCAGATACTATATCGATAATTTTAGTTTGAGGGATAAATTTACTATAAACAAAATTAATTGGATGATCTAATTTTCTGTTAACGCTAATTTTTAGTTAATTTAATCGCATAAATTAATTTCTTGTTATATTTTCTTTTTTAAGCCAATTTTCAGTTATATTTTCTTGAGCGAGTTTATTTTCGATTTAATTCAAATTGTTGAAGATCCGGAAGCATTCCATAAAATGTCATTGACTGACAGCATTCAGAGTGATAAATCTTGATAAAGTATTTGTATGAGATAGTTAAATGAATTAAAAAGCAGCTATTCAAAAGGCCACGAAAAACTATTATTTCAACCATATAAAATTGTTTTGTTTATCATGCTATGGATGGCTGATTTCCAAGGGTCATCAGAAATGGATGAAAACTAAGCTGTTGCTGAAATGTGAATACCCTTTCTGTTTAGAATAGTGCATTTCCAGATCATTAACTACAGTTCGTCAGTTGAAATGGGATAAATTTATTTATTCAGCTGTTCAATAGGAAGTGGCCAGTACAAGCGAAAGAAACAGTTTCTCCAGCTATTTGCAGTTTATCAGAAGAGCTCGTTTTGAGCAATAGCGTTTAATAAAATTTGTAAATTCAAAGCCTGTTTTATTCTGGATCACAAATATTGGTTTATTTCGTATTAACAACACCATTTATGGCTTAAACTGAATACCGTAACGGCTGAAATAATTGCTATTACAGAGTCGTATTTTTAGTTTTGATTTCACAGCTTTCATGGCTTTTATCTCTGTTTTACTGAGAGCAGCTGAAACAACTTTCGGCTTATTTCCCCGTTCAAACCTTTAGCGAGCTTTCTCTCTATTATTTGTACTTTGTTTTGTGTGACTTTTATATTTCCTTGTGACATTTTTCTAAAGTTTCCTATTGCTTTCTGCGTTTTCAGATATGCAATTTAAATTATCTTTTTCGTTTAGTTATGTTAGAAAACAATACTTAAAATAATATTAAAAATATGTTTTTATTTATTTACATATTAAGAAAAAGGGAAAGGATAAATAAAATAATGCTACTACCTGTATTGAAGCATATTTTTAAATAATTGTGTCTCGTCAAATTTATAGGTAAGCTGACATAGTAATATTTTTTTGATGTTTAATTTTATAATCTCGCATTTTCAATCAATTTAAATTTATAGAAAGAAGTAAATTTTAGAATTGTTAAATTACACGCAACTCTTAGAAAGCATTATAATATACTGATCTACCTAAAGGCTGAATTTCCTAGCATTTATTAAAATATTTTCAGTTCAGTGACAGTACGTAGACATACACGAGCATTTTTGTCCGTTTTAATTCATTTTTACTTATCATTTACTGATGCATATTATGTACTGACAAAATCTGAAAATAAGCTTAAAAGAAAAAAATAAAATAAATATTTAAAAAAATTTCTTTTTTCAATATTTCATTATCTGTAACTGGATTTCTTATCACAAAACAAAACGATGTCTGCTTTAATATCCTAAAAATTAGGAAATTGGTTGTGAAATTTACAAAGATCACTCACGCATTTATCCTAAGTCTATGCATGAAACACTTGTTGGTAATAATTTCAAAAATCAGAAAAAATTGATATTAGCCCGATTTTTGAGTATTTCAAAAATACTGCTTCTAATTGGCATTCTAGTCAGAAAACATATCGATATCTGGTTTATCATCCTGAAAATCTGTGAAGTCAGTTGTGACACCTAAGAAAGGTACTCACGCAGTTAATGTAAGTCAAGGTAGAGAACTTGTTCGACATCAACCAACTATATTATTAAGTATACTTGAGGTATATGGCTTTTGGGATTACTTTAAAGTAATTATGTTAATAGATTATGCGGCTTTTAGCAAAAGTATCGCTGCTAAATGAAGTAGATAATGGTCTTTTTAAACCGAGTAGGTCATAACACCATGAAAAATACAGAAACGTGATGCTGTTTCCTAAATGGAAACTAAATTTTGACGCTTATTGAACGAAACTGTAATTGAAACTTCTAAATGTGCACATTCGATTTAGTATGAGTAAGAAATTATTCTAATTAATGAACAATGAATAATTCAGTTTAAATACCTAATAATTATGCAAGCAATCTAATATTATCCTGTATTTTATGAATTTGATAAAATTACATTTGTATTCATTAAATATTTTATGTAACCTCTTGATAATTGATTCCAATTTGCATGCGTTATAAAATGAATAATATTTTGTTTAAATATACAATGTTTTTCAATTTAAACTTTGATTTTTATTTATCTACATTTTATAAAAATAATTTTTATTTTTTCGCTATTTTTTAAATAAATAATTCATGTCTGATGTATTTGCCGCCTATAGGAATCTTTCGATAATTTACTTTTGTCTTTACTGTTTAGATTGTATTATTTAACCGTAGAAATGTAATTAATGTCTGAAATCTCAGTATAAAATGCTAAATATAGTGGAATGTTACAGAAACATTCTATTTTCTGAAACCTAGTTTGAATTGTGATCGCGTAGAATAGTTATTGAATTCATTAAAATTTATTCTTAAAATTCTAATATAACGAAGCAATTGTATTACACTAAATAAGATTATAAACACAAGAAACTTTTAAAAGTCTGAAAATGAAAGTATTTATAAAGTAAAATACTACATACATTTTGTTGAAATTTATTTCATTATTGGTTCACAATTCGTCAATTTCATTGTATTGTGAAACGTCGAAATACCGTTTCAAACGATTATTTTCAGAATTTCCTTTTTTTTTTCGATGATTAAAAAGGTTAAACTTTCAGCTATTTCATTTTTCGATAAATTCTTACCCTGCATTTTTTTCTTCATGATTCACAACATATATCCTCATGCAAAAACTAGCTTATTTATACGAAGTTTCAATTTTCAAAATCTGTTAAAATCAAGAAACGTATTACTATCTTGCTATTTCGATCATCTTATCAAATAAAATTTAGCATTAATTTAGCACGGCTCATCATTTTAAATTGTTACCTATTTGCTGATGCACAGTCTTAAAGTCCTGGAGGAAATGGATATTAAATTACTGAATTCTGAAAATTATTTCAAAAAATATCTGCAGTTCAGCTGATTAAGCAACTACAACAACAAAAAAACAACCTCAATGCGTGTTTACGCGTCTGCATAGAACATTAATTTCGAAATGCTTACGTCGCAAATTTCATCGCATATTTGTGGAATGGTAATGTCCTCCATTTTCTCCCCCCCCCCTAAAAAAAGAGAAATAAATAAACTATGTACGTATCTCGCATTTGGAAAGGAAAACACCATTTAAAAAGTAACACTTTTTGAATGTTTGAAACTACATAAACATCTGCTCTGTTTTAAATCGTAATTTGAATGGTGATAATAATCATTTACTGAAATGTATTCCTTTATCATGTCAGAACATGATGTTTTTCTGGTTAGAAATGTTTTGGTGTCTCCGAAATTTGAAGGCAAGAAATACTCGTTTTTTCATTGGTAGATAGCAAGTCACCTGACCCATGACATTTGAGGTTTATTTTGTCAGTATTGTTTGAAATATTTATTGAAAGTTACTATCAATTGCTTTTTGTTTGTCGTTTATATTAAATGACGTCATTACATTTACGATTTTTTACTTTTAAATAATTAATCTCACTCTCAGAAGATTATCATTTGGGGGGGGGGGGATTCTCTGTCAGTTTTAACTATCGCAATTTTGTATAACGCGACTTTTATTTATTATTCAATGATTTTATAAGCACATTCTTAATAATTATATTTCTCAAAATACTGTAAATATAGAATATAATTTTAATATCAATCTGCATTACGTTCATTGGTCAGTTATAAAATAGCTATCAGTAAAAGTGAACTTTTCATCGAGGTTTTTTTATTTTTTTTATTTTTTTATTGTCGTGCTGCAAAACTTTGTTTGCCAGTAAGAAAAATTGAAAATAAAAGTTTAAAGAAATTATCATTAGAGAGACAGAGAGAGAAGTCTCGCAATTTTTTCAAATCGTTTTAAACTGGTTTATGACTTAAATTAACTAATACAAATAATCACTTAAAAATAATAATATTCTCACATGATAACTTGAAATTTGCGAAAGTAGATTTCATTATTTTTTAAAAATTCCTATATTATTTTTTTCATCAAATCATTTAACTACAATTTTTTAAATATGAAAATTTTTTTGTTCCTCTGAATTTTTTCAAATTTTAAATTTATGTAATGAATTATCTCACATATTATTATTTAACTGTAGTATTCAGAAGGCATTTTGACTGCACAAAAAAGTATTCAAAGCTTCCAACTGCTAATTATTCTGTTACTATTAATGGCAACAGTCAAATCGTTCATGGCCAAAACAATTGCTCTGCGGATGAGAGAGTTGAAAAACTATGTTCTCTATGGTGTCTTTTTTTTCCATTTTATTTTTATTCATTAATACTTTGATTAATTTTTTACTGCTATTTTTAAAGGAAACAGTAAACCTTTTAAATCTTAAAGTCTTTTCAAAGGATTGGTATGCGATTTAAAGAACTATTTAATTATTTCTACTTACGATAGGCGATGAATGATAGATTTCTAATAAAAATACATATTTTGCAAATTTTTTTTTCGTGTAGGAAATATTTCCAAAGTATTACAATCATCGAAAAAATTCGGACGCGATATTTTCACTAATTACCACACTTCAGACATCCTCGATTTCGAAAAACATTACGGCTGTCTGCATGTCTGTGAGCACGAAAACTCAAAATTGCTTTGAGCTAGACGGATGAAAAATAAAATATGGATTTTTGACCAGATTCTTAGATTTTTGTCAAATTTTCAACCAAATAGAGTAAAAGTTTAATTAATACAAAATGCGAAGTGGTAAGTAGATGTTATACAAATTTAAAATCTGAAATTTAAATTTTTATCAAATTTTGGCTTAAAATTGTTAACGGTTGGCCGTCTGTTCCTCTGTGCTTTCGTATGTATGCAAATGTAATAACTCTTCAACTCAATGATTTAATGAAATTTGGTATGTTATCGTGTGAGAACAATAGTTCCGTGTGAGATTTTGGTTTCAATTGGTTAGCTAAATGGTTTCTAAACTGGGTATTCACACGTTAAATTTTGGCAAAATGTTAGATTCATGGCAAAGATCTAAAATATCCACTAATTCTATGCAAGGAATTTACTTTAGGTCCACAGTTTTATGTAATATTAGATTGCTAAGATCTTAATTGGAGAGTAGCGAGAAAGCTTGGGGGAAACCACTCCACTAGTTTCAGCCCTTCTAATCATTATAAAAAGTCAAATGTCTGTATTCCTCTATGTAGCTTTGGTTATTACGTTATTCATAATTTCGATTAAATTTAGAAAGTAGAAATATATAAGTTTTAATCCTACATAAAATTCATAAGTTCCATAGCTTGAAGTTATTAGAATGTGCTGCCTATTTTCTCACTTAATTAATATTATTCTAAAACTGTAAATAGAGTTTTAAAAAATCCATTGCTATCCACAGTCTAATTATGCGATTGTTAAATAATCCGAATCGATTTTAAGAAAATAAACATAAAATCCTTAATTGATTGTTTTTTCAAAGTAGCGCATTCTTCTCACCATTTTTTAATTAAAATTATGGTATATATTATATTGATCAGTACATGTTGATCAAAATACTCTCAAATATTTAATGAGCCTCCATATTTATTTTTAGCTCTTTTTTATATAATTCTCATGGATAATTTTGAAATATATTTTTTCTGTTTCTTAGTTTTTAAAACAATTTCTGTTAAATTTCTTCTAATTCTAACATCTTTTGTTCTTCATTTTAAGTTCTATTTAGTCACCCGAATCGGCCTGATTCCTGTTTATTTCAAATAATTGGAATTTTACTGTTCATTTATTAAAAGTTAAACCAGTAACTAAAATATTGTATAATTAAATGACCAGAATTCTAAAAAAAAGACTGCAATGGCTTTTAAAACCGAAGTGCGATTTCGCTTGTTGAAATATCACGCTTTTTGTTTTTACATGCCTAGTTGTTATTCATAAAGGTCAAAATGGTTAAAAAATAAAAACAAAGAAAAAAATCTGAACGCAAAAATAATTTAATAATCGTATAGTGTGTTTTTATTTTCTACTCTTTTTTTGCTTAGCTTCAACACAGTCATGAAGCTTAAGTTTTATGTATTCTACGAATGAAGTATTCGAAATGCGAATGTCTTTCTCTATTTAGTGTTCATTGTTCTACAATTATAATTCATGTACCTTAATAACCTGCCATTTCTTTGGCATATCTCAATTTATAAATGTTATTTGGTAGAACACAAGTTAACAAAGAACGCTTCAATGCAATGCTTTTCTTCTCTACGTGTCCCTCTGACATTTAAAAAGAATAGAGGAAAAATATCAGATCTGAATAGAAACGTCTATTTCTTATTCCCCATCTGTGACTAAGATTAATGATAGGAAGATTTCTTTGAATATTTACCGCCGCGTTATGCAAGATTGAAATAAAATCAAAGTTAGAGGAAGTTTTAAATTGATTTTTCCTCTCGTTTTTTTTATCTGATGATAAAATCTAGTTGTACAATTAACTGCCTCTGTTAGAAAACGACTTTTAACCTCATGTTTACAATTGAAAAGAAACCAGCAGATGTTTTCACATTTCTAAGCAACGCATGTGTTCTTTTGTTATTGATAGTTAGTTGCAATGAAAATAAAATATCACATGATTCATGTTTAAATTTTATTGCAGGTCTGAGAAGTTCGATGTTATGAATATTAAAACTTAACTTCAAAAGATAGAATTGACATTATTTTGTGACTGCCATATTATTACTTAGCCGAATATATCCGCATAAAATCGATAACCCAAATTCCTTTTATTCAAACTTTTTTACCTTCCAAGTAATTTTTTAGCAAGAATCTTAACAAGTCGTACATTTTAGCACCATATCACTTTTTCTAAATTAAATAAATAGAAAATATAACTTTTTTTATCAAATAAATCACGTTACTGTAGACTTGTTTTGTCATAATTTGATGCTGTAGTTTTGATTTGTATGTTAATAGTGCATAGATTTCTGAGATAAAAGGATTTGGTTTTTGAACAGTACCGTGTTCTCTGCAATATTCTTCGTGTATATTTTGAATGATTTTGATCATATTTTATTGAAGTAGTAATTTCTGGGTGGGGAGGTGTATAATGAACATTCGATCCTTTTCGATACAAATTATATTGTATATATAAATTAGTTTGCTAATTCTGCTCAATTTTCATTCAAAAAGCAAAGGCATATTTGAGGAAAATTAAAAACAAAAACACGCATTTTTTTCGTAATTCTGTATTACTTCCTGGAAGGGAAAGTTTATTTTTCTTGTTAAATTTTTGAATTATTTCAAGAAATCTTTCATATCATAAAATGTCTCGAAATATTCGTTATATATCTTAAACAGGATGTTTGAACTTAGCCTTTTCACTGGCAAGTTATTTCGGAGGCAATTACGCTGTAATAAAATTATACTCTAAATTAGCGGTAGTTTAGAAAGAATATTAATTAAAAATAAGCTTTTTATATTTTTAATTATTAACGCTAATTTAGTGTTTTAAGTTTATTACAGTGTAATTTGCCGCGAAAATAACTTGTCAGTAAAAATTCTAAGTTTAAACATCCTCTTTTAAAATTTATTCCTAAATTAAAATCAGAAAAATGAGTAACTGAAAGGTTTGAAGTAAATAACAATGTAAAAAATTCATTGTTGTAGTTCAGAATTCAAAGCTGTATCAACCAAAAATTAGCTCTTGGATTTTGCAAACTTAACATAATTCTTAACTGAATATTTTGAGTTTCTTGATTTTTGTAGTATATATGAAAGCATGCGTTAGGTTTATTTTCCAAAACATAATCGAATTATCATTCTAAAGCTATTATCACACTTCTTTTATAAAGAATAGAGGTAATTAAGTTTCTTTTTTTAAAAAAGAATTGTTGCAAAAGAGAGATTTCGAGTAGTTTCGTACATATGACTTCCTGTTGTAATTATAAACCAAAGTAAGATTAAATTCTTTTTATTACTTCTTGATGAGGAATTTTAAAATAAATATGACACCCAAAAATTAATAAATGAAAGAGAAAAAAAATTAGATAACTATTTTTCTTGCTGTACTTGATATCTTTCTATTTATTTAAACCTTTGATTTTAAACAGAAAATAATTTTCTAATTAATTTGTCAAATATTACTGAGATGAAATTTGTATATCTATTTTTCGTAGGTTTGTATATTTGATTATTTTCATCTCTTTATTTCAGCTTTGAATGAATGACACTGTATCATGCATTTGATAGTTTGAATACTCTCATAAACAAATATTCTTTATTATAAAAAGAAAACATCAGCACTTAATATCGTAAGTATATTAATCAAATTTGTCGTTTATATTAATTTTCTCTATAGCACTATATTTATTAGTCATGCAGTAATTTTTTTTTCATTTGTCATAGTATATCCTCTTTTTCTTGACATTATTTTTTCCACTTCATTTTTGTATAGCCTCATAAAATATCTTGATCTTAAGAAATACTACTTAATTTCCTTCACTGAGTTTTGCAAAGAATCCACACACAACATTTTCCCTACAAGTTTCTGATACATCAGTAACCTTAGCTGCCTTTTTCATTTCTATTTCTTCCAAAGATTCTGACCACATAAGAAATTAATCCCTTATCCTATTTCTATCATGCCATGGATTCAAGAAATATACTGACCGAATAAATCCAATTTTTTGTAGCTTTTTGATTGATTAATGAAGAAAACTCCTGAAGCCCTACAACTTTTTTATAAATTTTATTCATTAAAGAAAATCTAGAGAACTTTTCCATTAAAATTATATATTTGATTCCATACTATACTGTAGCAATATAAATAGTACCAAAGGCAGACATTCTTTTTGTCTCCTGAAATCTGAAGCATGATCCTGAAAGCCGAAGATTTCTTTATAATTTTTATTGCTGAAAGAATAAATAGAAGGTTTTTCCATAGTAAATATTTGATTCCATTCTATACTGTAGCAATATAAATAGCTTCAAAAATAGACATTCTTTTCGTCTCCTCCTGATATTTGAAGCATAATCCTAGAAGCTCATAGCTTTCTTTATAATGTTTAATGCTGAGAGAATAAATGAAGGATTTTTCTGTTATAAATATTTGATTCCGTTTTATACTGTAGCAATAGAAATAGTACTAAAGACATCCATTCTTTTTGTCTCCTAAAATCTGAAGCATGATCCTGAAACCTGTAGATTTCTTCATAATTTTTATTGCTGAAGGAACGAATAAAAGGTTTTTCCATAGTAAATATTCGATTCCATTCTATACTGTAGCCATATAAATAACATCAAAAATAGACATTCTCTTTTTCTCCTCCTGATATTTGAAGCATAATCCTTGAAACTCATAGCTTTCTTTATAATGTTTAATGCTGATAGAATAAATGAAGGATTTTTCTATTATAAATATTTGATTCCGTTCTATACTGTAGGAATATAAATAGTACTAAAAGCAGACATATTTTTTTGTCTCCTGAAATTTGAAACATGATCCTGAAACCCATGGGTTTCTTTTTAATGTTTAACGCTGGAAGAATAAATGAAGGATTTTTCTATTATAATTATTTCATTTTATATTATACTGTAGCAATGTAAATAGTACCAAAGCTAGACATCTCCTCCTTATATTTGAAGCAGGATCCTGGAAACCCATGATTTTCTTTATAATGCCCATTGCTGAAAGAACAAATAGAAGATTTTTTTGTTATAAATATTTGATTCCATATTGTACTGTAGCAATATAAATAGTACCAAAAAAGAGAAATTTTTTGTCTCCTCCTGATACTATTCCTTTAAAAAGTGAAACAAAAGCACTGATGCTTTATTTCCGTGACCTCTCCCCTCCCCCCTTCCTAGAGTGACGCCTGAGGCATCTACACCCTCTTTACCATTCCATTCCTACGTCCCTCGTTCCGTGATCAAATTATTGATCAATGGCAGATTCCTAGCTTGCGAATCGCGAAAGTTGGGGAGCAGAATTATTAAAAGTGAAGGGAAGAAGATACGAATAGGAAAAACAAAAGAATTCAGAGAAAAAGGAAGCGTATTATTCAAATCAAAATAAAAAAGAAGGCGCCAAAAAAAGATCCAGTTCCAAAGTGAAATGTGCCCCTTTGAAATAGATAATTGCAAACCTAAACGCAACAGTTAATTTACTATTCATAATGGAAAATTCGTGAAATCATTGGAAATTGGTCGAAATTAAAGGAAAATCATTGAAAGCATATCATCATTAAAAGTAGTATTAATCGTTGAGAAACAAACGTTTGAAAAATGGCAATAGCGTATCCCTCGTTTTGGCTTTTTCCTTTCTTTAAAAGTCGAAAATTGACTGAAAATTTTATGAAATACCACCACCTTTCAAAAAGAAAATAATTATTTTAAGGTGCAACACCTTAAAAAATTATATGGGCAACGAAGTGCCAGATGTTAAAAGATTGAACGTATCCATTGTATCGTCTTTTTACCCGTATGAACCAAAAATCATTAAAAGTTATATAAAACACACAAAAAATCACTTAAAGGAATGCACAGTAAAACTAATTTGGGAAATTGAGTTCCTAATATTAAAAAGTTAGGACTTCCTGGTATATTATATATCCTATTTATTTTTCATTGCTTTGGTTTTTCATGAGATCACATTCCTTTTTTGCTTTGAAATCAAACTAACATTTTTCCGTAGCCATTTTAACATCATTCTATATATACATTGACCAAATGACTTATCTTTGATATTTTCCCTTTTGATTCGATATTAGATCTTCCAAACGGTCTTTCTTTGATAGAAAACAACTGATAGCAGCTGTTGTTGCGTTTTTCGCGCCTCGTTTCACACAGAAACATTCCAAACAAGTGAGCAGATGCAGAAATAAGTGATACGCACGAATCTTTTTTTTTTCTTTTTTTTTTTTAGTTTGGGAACAAAAATGTTGAAGCATCGGTAACCACGCTTGACTAGATCAACAAATTCATAGCATTCATCACGGTGATATTTTTTTCATTTATTTTCTTTGTCATTTCCAGCTTTGCAGCCAGAGGCACAATTTCTTCCTTTCGCTTTCAAATGCCTAGTCACGTGCTTTTCAAATGACACTGAATAACCCTAAACATTTAAACTTACATACTTAGTTGCATAGTATGCGATATTCGAGACAGTTTCCGCCATTCTCGAACTTAAGACCTAGTTTCGTATATTTTAAATGCTGTTTTTATCTGTGTCGTAGAAAATTTAATTATGTGTGACCAGTTACTTATAACAATTTTCAATTGCTTTAAGAGTATATAGAACCTTTTAAATTTAAATTTTCAAAAAAAATTATGATTTCATTTGATAGCCGAAACCTTTCTGAATATATTTTTGGCATTTCACATGTATGTACATTGACTGGTTGGTCCCGTTCCGTTAGCCGGCTCAAGCGAAAAATCGCCAAAGAATACATCATTCTACATCATTTAGCAATTTTTCACTTGCACCTGGCTAACAGAAAAGTGCCGAGTAGTTTAAAACATTTAATCAAAAACGTAAAGGTCAGTGTGGAGTTTTCACTCAGAAAAGGTTTAAAAGTCAATGAACAAAAATAGTTCATTGGATCAAAATGAAATTTTCCAGGTATGCTTATACATACATAATTTTAAAAAAATTATGCAAAACCGAAGCATTACTATGTATAATTTTTTTCGGTGCTTGCTATTATGTTAAATATGTTTTTTAAAGAATTGCATGGTTTAACAACATAAAAAGTAAAATAATTGTAGTAAATCTTATAAAATGTTTATTACTTCGCATGATTACCAAGTTATTTTCTTTGAGAGTAAATTTGTGTAACTTGTGTTAAGTTGCTTAGTTTTTTTTAAAAAAAAACTTTGCACAAGCAAATTATGTCTTCGATAATTTATACAAAACATGTTTTTTCACATATATTTTAATTATGGAAGATTATTTTACTGACTTAAAAATTCATAATTATAAGGTTAAATGCCTTATAAAACCATGGTTAAAAATTTATTGAGTTTAAGAATTTTTTCTTACGCTAAGGAGACTCGCATTTGACCAATTTTCGTAATCTTTTAAAGGTCCTACAGCCATTTAAGTGTTTACGGTTATAATTAAGAAATGGAAATGTGTTCTAGAGTTATTTATAATCAAATTTAACCGTATACATCCATATACGCATTTTTCTAAAGAAAATGCAATATTTTATATTAAATGTTTATATTCAGGTATTTTAAAATGTAATCTGGTATTAAGTTCATTTTATCTCGTGAAATCTGAGTCTCGTTTGATTGTGAATTCTTCTTATCGAATCAATGTATTGCACGGTTATATCGTTTGCATTCCATTTTTTGCATGGTAATGTCGTTTGCATTCAATCTTTTGCATGGTTATATTGTTTACATTCAATCTTTTGCATCGTTTGCTTTCAGATGCAGTCTGAAATTTATTTCCATCTTATTTCGTGAAATTTGGATCTTATTTCATCGTGAATTTTTCTCCTCTTATCAATATTTTATTTTCTATTTATACTGGTATAATTGACGTATTTGATATTTATACTGGTTCCATGAAATCACTAAAATAATAAGACTTTTCATAATGCTTGTTTTTTTTAAATATTTATCATTTAAAATATTTAATTCAAAACTCTAATTTTCAAAAAATTATAAGCTTTTGGATTGCTGACGAAAAAATTGTGTGCTATTTCTAAAACGAATGACAGTTCTCGGAATAGCCCAAACTAGTAAGTAGTGGATCTGACAGAAAACAAAAAGTAAAAGATTTCGCGAAACATTTGTGCTTTTTAAAAAGGATTTCGCATTTAGATATATGCTATTTCTTATAATACTTTATATTGAGGCATCTTGGCATGAAAAAGAATTGGGATAGTTACTATCCATTATCATTATCAAACTGAATGGAAGGGACATTAACGAATAGAATGAAAAAATGGATTCAATAAAACATTCTAATCCTGTCGCCATTAATATTAAAAGCTTTTAATTCGAAATTTTAAAAATAAATGTATAGCTATGAACCTGTGAGATTAGTCACATTTTACTACCGTTATCAGTGTCCTTTCCTTAAATTTATTGCCTTATCCTTTTTCTTGTGATACTCATATCTTATTCATTAAGTGCAAATGTCAAATAATTTAGATATTTAAAAGAAATTGCTTCAATTATTACTTTGGAATCTTTTAATGCTCTGAATCTAAAATGTAAGAACAGATTTGCCCTTGAAATTATTCAAACCAAATTCAAGGACGTGTCTTTTTCGTTGATAAGGAATGAAAAAAGGTTTTAGAAGTCCATAAGTTGTTGTTTTTTTCGAAGTTGCGTGAAGCAAAACGAGCTATCATTTGTACGCTGTAGTTGCAGTAAGTATTTTCGTGTCAATTGCTTCCGTTTAAGCTACATTTCCTTAACAAACCAAATTCGAAAATACTTATCGTAGTTTCAAAATTACTTGCAGAAATATTGCATAATATTGTAACTAAATTATTTAATTTATAAAATGTGCAAAATTTACTACGTCTGATAAACGCAATTTTATCAGTTCATTTAAACTTAATAAATAAATGAAAAATTTAAAAGTAAAGCTTTCTTGTATATTCTAAAAAATAATATTAATAAAGCATAATATATTTTATAATTAAAAATAAATAAGTGAATGATAAATAAACTATATCTAAGATAAATAAATAATAATTAAACAAAATTAAACAATCATTAAAATTCTGTTTTTCATTTCATTATTGATAAGTAAATAAACTATATCTAAAATAAATAAATAGAATTAAACAATCATTAAAATTCTGTTTTTCAGCCTATTATTGATAAGTAAATAAACTATATCTAAAATAAATAAACAAAATAAAGCAATCATTAAATTCTATTTTTCAGTTCATTATTTAAGTAAATCAACTATATATAAAATAAATAAACAAACAAAATGAAACAATCATTAAAATTCTGTTTTTCAGTTCATTATTGATAAGTAAATTAACTATATCTAAAATAAATATATAATATATAAACAAAATGAAACGATCATTAAAATTCTGTTTTTCAGTCTATTATATGATAAGTATTTAACTATAATCCTACAAACACAAAATGCTCTCTTCTGAAAATTTATATTAAAATCCACAGGAGGAATCTTATATAGTGAAAAACCATTTGTTCCGAAATAATGAAAATTATATTAAAATGATTAGATGCCCATTTATTTTGAATTGATTTTTAAAACAAAGTAGTTATTGTTTCGAACCATTTGCATGAATTTTTATATATATTTTATTTAAAATTATGCTTTTTATAATGAGACTTCAATAAAACTTTCAGGCTAGGATAGTTATTTTAAAATTGATTTCGGATAAGTTCATCCTCGTGTTATTTAATCATTAATTATGTGTTAATGTCACGTGATAAATGAGTAGATAGACGAAAAAATATGATTCTCAAAATGGATTTTTGTACGAGTGGGGGGAAGAGGTATCAACGGAAATGTTAATAATTATTTACTTTACAAAATTTAAAGAATCGATTTTATATTTCATTATTGGAAATTCAATGAATTGGACGTATTTTATAGATATTTTATTTTACTATAGTAAAAAACGTTATATATACTATGAAATGAAAGAAGAAATTTAGATTCTTTTATTTTAAGCAAAAATAAATAAAGAAACAAAAACAAGTACAAATTTTTCTGTAATGTATTTTCGTAATTTAAACTCTTTTTTAAGCAGATATATGTAAAATAACCAATATGTGATAACTATTTTAATCACTTAACCATCTGGCATGAAAGTTTATTTAATTTGCCGAGACTATGATCTTAGGACGTAACTTCTTCAAGGAGCCTTTTTCTTTAGTACAGCCGAGCAGTTAAATAATTAACATCCCTAATAACATTATAATTGTACGATATTTCCTCAATGGTATTCGATGTTCTGAATATCGAATACCATTGAGGAACAATATGTTGAACAATATAGTAACAATATTGTTCAACATTCCCGATTAAAAAGGATTATTATCATTTCATTACACGACATTAGTCATTATTTTTGAGATAAGTCCGACGTCATCTAAAATTTTATGTATGGTCAGGATTCGAATTATTAGTTTTCTTTTCTTTATTTAGTCCGTTTAAGAAACTTTCAGATAGTTTGGGATACGATATCCTAATTATAACTTCAAATAGGTTCCTTTTTAAAATAAGAAAAATTTGGAATTCGTGTTATCTTGAATTGTTTAACATATATATTTGAAATGAATTGAAATTTTCCCATTAAACATATAACAGCAAAAATTAATTATAGCTTGCTAATGTGGCATTCAGGGGCAAAACCAGTTTATGCTGTGGAGAAAACAATGGTCCCGTTTAGTCCACCACAAAATTTGAAACTTAATATACTACGCATCTCGTTTGGCAGCCCCCCCCCCAAAATGATAACGCCTTGGGCAAGTGTCACCCTGCCTTAGCTCACTTTTTGAACAAATCTGAGGTATGTGTGATATAATGGCCAAAAAAAAAAGTCAGTCTTTGTCCGTCCTTGTTACTTTCCCTTAACAGTAAATAACATTTAATACAGGCTTTGATTAAAACGCTGTCATATCAAGGTCAGTAAAATACGAGACTATCACATATCTAGGCGAGCTTTTCTAAATCATATTTCTGCTTTATTTGAACGTCCTTTGCGTGAGAAGAAACAAATTACTTATTAGTAAGCCAGAAAGTATATTGTATGTCCTCAAAAGAATGCATATTTTGTGCTATCCAACCTTCTAATTTGCTTCCAATTTCTGAATAAAATTTAAGAATATGTCTTTGTATGAAAAAAAAAATGTAAGAAAGTAATAATAATAAATTGGCTTCAGTGTAGCATAGAAGTTCCTGTCCTCAGGAAAAGATGAAAAAAAAACACGTGATTGCGTGACACGAGGTAGCTCTCAGAAAAGAGTTCTAGTGCGTGATGTGGAAAAATTCGATTAGAAGAAGATTTTCACTCAGACATCAGACAAATGATTAAATAAAATAATATTTTTAGTTTTATTTTAATTCTTCGAAACTAGGTATCAAAACCATGACGCTTTCTTAAGTTTTTTATTAGATTCCTAATATATATGAATCGTTATATAAAACAACTTCTTAAAACAAAAATTTTCCAAAAATGAAGAAAGATATACAAATTCATGTATAATTCATTACAAATATGAAAGGCTCTCTCTTTTTATAATGAATTCATATAAGATTGAATGAAGTAAAGCCAGTGCAATGACAGTAATTTGTGAACTTGTCAAACTGAGAAGATAAGCGTGAACAAGAATTTCTGCAAATACATCTTTGTATTGAAATTCTAATTAAAATATCAAAAAACGAGAGGAATGTATTTCTTTGTTACTTCGTTTTAAGATTAGTGATTATTTTCATTAGAATAATAATAAACATGGGCGTTGAATAGTAGAAATGAAATCTGCTATTCATTTATTTCACTGCAGCTGCTCTTTCATTAATGGTTGGTTAGCGCGTTGGAACTTCCTGTTCTTGGTCACAGCAATGGCGCATAGCATAGCTCTATTCTCTGTATCTATACATATTATATATGTTGTCACAATCGCCTCTGCTGTTTTAAGCTTGGAAAAATAAAACAAAACATTTGTAGATGGGTCTTCACATGGATCATTACCAACAGCAAACGATAAAAAAATCGATAAACAAGGCAGCTGCATGGGAATTACATGGTCACTAAATGTTCCAAGTTCAGGAAATACTTCTGGGTCTCTTCGTAAAAAATATTTATTTGTTCTTTCCCATAACCTTTCTTTTTTCTTTCTTTTTTCTCGTATTTTTAAAGCATGAAAGCGTTTTTTATGAAGAAGCCTTATTTAGCAATACTTTAAAATATTTTATTTTTAAATTATTTTATTCAGTAATATTTTTTTATTTCGGATTATACATGCATATTTAAGTTTCTTTTTAAAATTAAAAAAAAATTGCTCATTATTTTTCTTGAAATTGTTAAAATAATAATTAATTAATAGAAATTTAATTCTAAGATTTTACTGTATTTTTATTTTCAAACTGATTTGAACCGAAGTAATTCACTAATCAAAATTCCATATTAACACTTTCTGCTCTCTTTATTTTCAAATTAAAAGACGTTAAAAACAAATGCAACGTCTAATAGCTTCTACAAATTTTGTCTTCCTGTTTTTATCAATGTATATGTATATGTGTTTATAGGCATTTAAAATGACAAATTTTGTCATAAGGATGCTATAAAATCTTTTATCGATTCCTTCTGCTCATACTTCTACTGAAAGGAAACGCCTCCGTTTTCCTTGCTTTTACTATTGAATTAAAATCGTTTTCATATCCTGTATTTATTTATATGTACACATATTTTGAAGGATCAACCAAACGTTTTTAATTAAAAAAACAAATTTTGTTTAGTTTAGTGAGTTTAATTATATTCTCTATCTATTAAAAAATAGGTCTTTTATTGTCAATTAATTTAGTATATTCTCAATCGCCCTTTTTTTGTTCAATTAAAACATTTAATCTTGATAATCATATTTTGATTCCCATTAAACTCATAATGTACTAATCTTCATTAAATGAAACTATTCATTTATTGGGATTAAAAAAATATTTATTATTAGTGATATAATTTTTGTGGTTTATTGCGTATAGCTGTATATTATTTTTGAATTACATTTAAAATTAAAACATTCTAGCTTTCAACTTAAAGGATTTTCTTCTCAATCAAAAAGAATTCTTTTTATTATGTTCCCATTCTCAAATGACTGGTCATGGAAATTATTTTATTTCACAGCTAGTGATATATTAGAAGTGATACAAAAAATGAGGAAAATCAGTGGAGCGTGACTTTTGTTGTTGTTAGTACATGAAATTTTGGCCATGCCTAACTTGCTACATCTCTTTAGAACTAAACATATATGTTATCTGTTTAAATTGGATATGTCGAAATGTTTGGTGAATGAGTAAAGATTAATTCTCATTTAAAACTTAGCCGACCATGTATATTAAAGGAAGTTTCCATCTTCTATTTCACGATATGTAGTACAGCAAACTAGAATTGAGATATGACACATTCTAAATATATATTTATCTTTTCTAAATTTTTGAAAAACGTATATTTAGCTTATCATTTTACCTTTGTGCTAAAAGCAGATGCTGTTAGTGTCTACCTTCATAAGCTAAGTGAAATATTTATCGAATAAATTACCAATAAAGACTAAGCTTCCTTTGCAAGAAATGTCCATTGTTTTCCAATCTTTTCTTTTTTGATTTGCATGTTATGATCTTTTTAAGTGAGCCAAGGATTCAAGGTAACTTATTAAAAATATAATTCATCAATTTATAACAATATTATTGTCATATTCAGTTACATATGATAATTTTGGGGGTTAATATCTTGTAAATAATTCGTACTGAATTTACAGATTGAATAACGAATAATGGAAACTGTTTTACTGAGGACAATATTACTTGTATCGTGCTATTCATTGTTTGTACATATTTGGTCAAATATCCTCTGACAATACTTCTGTTGTTGTTTTTTCTGATGGCGCTTGTCATGGACATGCTTGCTGAGGTAGTCTGCGATTTAAGCCTTAGCAGCGTCTCTTGTTTTGTTGTAGCGCCAACTAGGGCCAAGAGTACGACTTTTGCTTCTCACTCATCACATTCGCTTGCACAACCCCTTTTTACAGGGGGGCACATTTCCACACCTTACAGATAGAACACAGAAGAACAACCATGCCCGAATCGGGACTGGAACCTGGGATGCCCAGATCATGGGGAAGATGAGCCAGAATTCTGGAGACAATACTTATAAATACGTAGACTGCTCCTCGTTATTTTTCAATGGAAACAACGAAAATATACGTGTTAAAACACTTCATCATAAATCCTATTTTGTCTCTTATATTAACAAAAATTATTTAAAAAGGTATTGAAGTTTATGTTGGCTTTTAAAAGAGGCAAGCGGCTCACTATAAAATAGATGTGCCCAATTATTTTACAAACATAAATTGTGTGTTTTGCAACTTTTATTCAGGTGCCTGTTTAGCAACTCTTTCTCGATTCAACATCCCCCTGAAAATGCTTTCTGTTTGTCGAGCACCGCTCCTGGGAACTGAAGCGTGATATCCTATCGGCTACATTACTTCTGTTAACGTACCTCTTTTTACAATGACGTTCATGCGGAAAAATGATGCAAAATGGGAGAAATCACTTCAGATTTATTCTTTATACAGTGTTTATGTTTGAAGGATACAATTCATCAGCATGACTCAAAACACGCTTTCTTTCCCTGAGGTTAGAAGCATCAGAACACAACGCATTCTGACCTCTTTTCACCAAATCTTCTATCCATGTTGAAGTCGATGACGAGTTTGTCATGGGTTTTAAGCCGCTTAATCGTTTTCGTTGATTACTTTAACAAGTCACCATCCTTACTTACATCTTCAACTTTCATAAATTATAGTTGTCAGGCAATTTTATTTCATACCCGTTACCTAGAAAAATTGGTGAAAAATTCAAACCACTGTGTGCTAGGGCTTTTGTGCGCTTCACTTCAGGTTCATCGATCTGTAACAAGTTGAAAGCTAGGCTGGTTGGAATACGACAATGAAAATCCTAATTGCGTTCCAGAATTAGAGTCCGTTGTTTCAGTAGTTAGCATCCAGACAAAACACTGCATTTAACGAGAAAGGCAGGTGAATATCTCTGAATAAAATGTTTTCTTTTATGTCTCGAATGTTTTATTCATGAGCTTCAAAGGGTTTGGTATAATTTGATTATTATCGTGTTGAAATCATGCCGTTACATGTTGGTTATTATAAATACAGAAAGAGAGACTTTATGGACAGTGAATTGTTCTAATTTAGGTGAGATGTTTCGTTTTACTTTTGTAACGCTTGCTTTTTCTTCAGGGAATTATAGAAGAAGCAGTAAGGGACGTATGCACTTTCACTATTAAATGATGTTCTTAATATTAGTTTCTAATTAATTATTAGTATGTCAATTTTTCACAGTCATATACTAATTTCATTTTTATATAATATAAAACCTGGGAATTTCCTAAATTGCCCAGACACAAAAAGTTTTGCAAAGATTGATGAGTTCTATAGAAAGAATTATAAAATTATATTTTTGTTATAAATATGAAATTGCAATAAAAATTATAATTGAAACTATCATTCGCATACTAATTTAACGCAATAGAATAAACTATTAATTGTAGTAAAAATTATTTATTGTATTATTTAGCGCTTTAAACGATTTTTGAAACTATTATAATGATATTATCTGTTTTGGGAGTCACAGCAAAATTTACTTTGAAATTTGACATCGATATTACTGTTTTAAATATTGTTTAAAATAGGATAAGACAGCCATAAATCTTTGAGTCTAATTTAATTTTTATATAATGGAAAATATAGGAATTTCCTAAATTATTAAGATGCAGAAAGGTTTGCAAAGTTGCTTTGTAACTTACTTAAATTTTTATTATAAATATGAAATTGCAATAAAATTAATCATTGAAAGGATCATTTGCATACTAATTTTACACTTTCAAAATAAACCATTAACTGTAGTAAAAGCTGTAGTAAAAGCTTCTATTTTTTGTATCATCTAGCGCTTTAAACTTTTATTGAAACTGTTTTGATGTTATTACCTATATATCACCAAATTTCATATATCACCAAATTTCATATATCACTAAATTTCAAAGCAAAAGTTGCTTTGAAATTTGACATCGATATTACTGTTGTAAATATTGTTTAAAATAGAATAAAACAACCCTATATCTTTAAGTTTTCTTTTTTACCTTAATAGATTATTCAATAAATCTTTCACAGTAATTATAAACATCTTTTTTCTTAACCAGAATATTTTGCCTGATTTTTCCTTCTCGTATAAAGAGTTTAGAGAAAGTATCATAATTTTCAAAAAATTTGAACTTGGGTTGATAACGTACCTCCAAGTTAACATCTCGAGTTCAAATCTCCAACATCTCCTAATGAAATTTGGTATAGGTATTTATAAAGAATTTGTATACCAAATGTTGTCAAATTCTTTTCAGAAGAAGACTGTCTGTCCTGCTTTTCGAATATAAGTGAACACGATAACTTCACAACAGGGTGATCTAGATAGTTAAATTTCGATACATATAATCAACATCTATAATATAGATACCCATCTAATTTTGAGTCATATATAACTACAAACTGATTGATTGTATGTTTATGCTTTTAGAAACATGTAACTCAAAAACGGAATTCTTTAAATACATTAAATTTGGTAAGGTATTTTATGATTACAAGTGTAATTTTGGGTAAAATTTTCCTTTCAGTCGGGTGGAAAAAACGCATTTAAAACACGAACTCGATTTTCAAATATTATTAATCGCACCCCATGGATTAATCGCCAAATAACTCGCCAAGGATGGCCTTATAGATTTAGTAAACATGCTAGATTCATGCTGAAAGTCAATATTTCTAACTACTATATGGCAGTGCTATGGAAAGCGTTGTAGGGATAACACTTTTATTACGGCAAAGTTTTGGGGAGACCACTCCCACTGGTTTCGATTTGGGAATCTAAAATCTGTATAATGTTAAGTATCATACACTAAAATTTTTTTATAAGTTCAAAGTATTTTTTTGATTCAAGTTTTCAGTTTTATTGGTTTGAAATTTAAAAAGAAAACTCCCATACATTTTCAACTGAAAAAAGAACGATTTATTAAAGCCAAGTTTGAAATGAAGCAAACAGAATTGTAAGCAATACTTTATACTTGCAGTAATTAATTGTCCGCTTCTCTTGTGTGATTGAAAAAAAATTGGCTAGAAATCTAATCCAATCCGGTAATTGGTAATTCGTATAATTGCAAATTGTATCTAATAAAAAATATTTTATACTTCCGAAGGTACTTTTTAAGGTATCCGACTACGTTAAAAACACTAGTTTTCGATTACTTTGGTGAAATATTTTTTATTACTATTTCTTGTTATTCAGACTTTCCTCTTTCCAAAACAGTTTATCTTTTGTTTCTAAGTAATTTAGAATATACTTTACCGAAACAAAATAAAACCGGAAGTGACATTCCGAAACTAAAAATATCCTTCATTTTGCCAAATTTTGATATTTTCTTTCGGTTTTACTTTATAAAATAGTTTTATTTTATGTTGCTGGTGACAAGCTATACATTTTTAACATATATTTTTCTTATTTCTTTGAAAAGAATTGGAAACATTTCCGTTCACTTACTGTTTTTAATTGCAATCTCGTGCTTGCTTTTCTAATTTTATTTTACTTTTTTAAAAGACAAAAATATTAATTTTCTTGAAATTTTAACAATTTTTAACAACTTTATAATGGGTCGCCTAAAAAATTATCGCTCAAAGAAGGGGAAATTCTCCAGAAATCAGAACAATTCTGGATATTTTAAAAAAGGTACTGAAAGTGAAATTCCAACTAATTCTACTAATCTTACTACTGCAAGCTCTTCAAAACTCAGTGGTAACAACTATGTTAACATTCCAGGATAAATCAGCAGGACTTCGACTACAAATAATAAACAAATTTAAGCCCGTTTGTAAAATTATGTGGACAGGAATTACAGCGTAGAAGTTTACATGGAAAAACGTAAAATGCCAATGAGAGTTTCTAAGGCATGCTATGAAACTTTGTACAAAAAGAGCATTTTGTTGAGTTACAAACATTGCAGTTAGGTTCATTTATAACTGTGCTTCAATTTATTGATTTTATAAAAGGTCTACTAGAAATTATAAATATTTTAAAATTGAGTATAGGGAATTATATGCAAATTAGTAGTTCTATAAGACATTCACTAGCACAACTAAAAACACGAAGAAAATTTTTTTCTGGCCTCCGAAAGAAAAAATGCTGACTTATTGAGGAAAAGAAAGGTCTGAAATATCATACAGGGGAGTTTTAAGCAATTTTAATAAGAGGAACGATATTTTCCAACTAAAACTTGTTTTTAACTTCAATTTTCTCAAAATTTTAATTTTCATAAAAATCCTCCGCCGTTAACATGATATCTCAAAAACTATTAAAGGTATTTACATAAAAATTGCAGCGTGTGTTTCAAATAATATAGGCAATAAGATGAACCAAAATTTTTATTGTTGATGAAATACTTTTTCATTTATAGGTGTTTTTAGAAAAATTAAGTTATGAATTTCTGGAAAAAATGCATATATACGTATATTTTTACCCATAACTTCTTTGAATATGATTATTTTTCTTATATTTTGGTTCATTTTATTCATAAATATATTCTATAACTTGAGTACAAAGAAAAATAGGATTGCTGCTTTACAATTTTATGTAGAATGTTAGCCGTTTCTGTCAAATTTCCTTAAATTTTACTAAAAATTTTCCTATTTCTCAAAAAATATTACATTTTCAAATATTTTTTTTATATTTTTGATGTTTATAATCGACAATACATCTGAAAACTATAAAAAGGTTTTTAAAAATCCAATATTTCAAAAAATTTTCTTCGAACGTAGTCGGATACCTTATTTAAAATTTTCATTTTTAAAGGTCTGAAATTTTAAAAGAAAACTCCCATACATTTTCATCTTATTAAAGCCAAGTTTGAAATGACAAATTGAATTGTGAACAATACTTTCTACTTGCAGTTATTAATTGTCCGCTTCTTTTGTATGATTGAAAGAAAATTGGCTAGAAATCTAATCCAATTTGGTAATTGAAAATCTGTATAATTGCAATTTTTATCCAATGAAAAGTATTTTATATGTCCAAAGTATTTCTTAAACTTAAAATTTTCAGTTTCAATGACCTGAAATTTTAAAAGAAAACTCTCATACATTTTCAACGAAAGAAAGGAAAATTTATTAAAGACAATTTTGAAACGAAGCAAATAGAATTGTGAGCAAACAATACTTTCTACTTGTAGTTATTAATTATCCACTGCTCTTGCATGATTGAAAGATAATTGGCTAATAATCCGATTAGCTTATTTAACCTTGGCAAATAATTACACCCACGGAAGCCTTTAGCGATGAAATCAATTTGTCTGAGGCATAAAGTGTAATTATTTGTATTCATGCGTAAATTCCGCTTCTTTCTTAAGCAGACGCCTTTATCTTAACAATTGATTTTTAAAGAATGTTCATCTTAGTAAGGGGAAATGTTTTAGAAGTGCAGTAATTATTTCTTATGGAGAATTGGGTGATGATTATTTTTCAAAATAATTATCATTTCACTTGCAGATTGAATCTTAAGTTTGTTTCCAAAACAGATACATAAAAATTTGAATTTATTACTTTGCAACTTATATAATGAAGCAAATTTTACCTTCTGATATATGAAGTAATTATTTACAATAGTTTTAAACCTTCTTGTCTTTTATTGTTTAGTTTTTATTCTAAATTTTATATTTTAATTTTTTTAACATTGAATTTTTATTATTTTGTCCATAATCTCAGTAAATTTGAAGGCGTTAATTTTTTTTATTGTATTAGGGTAATTTATTGTAATTTAAAATATTACTTCGCAGCAAATATAACTAAGAAAATTTTATCTTGTGATATAAGTAATTATTTACAATAGCTTTAAAGCTTCAAGTGTATCCTTGCATAATTTTTATGGCATGTGTTTCATTGCTTAATTCTTTCAACTTTTTTAACATTAAATTTATATCTTTTTGCTTATAATCTCAATAAATTTGAAACAGTTAATTTTTTTATGGCATTAGGATAATTTATTGTAATTTGAAATATTTCTTCGCAACAAATAAATTTTATCTTCCGATATATGAAGTAATTATTTACAATAGCTTTAAAGCTTCATGCGTTTCATTACATAATTTTTATTGTAAGTTTTATATTTCAAGTTTGTTTAACATTGAATTTATATCCTTTTGCTTGTAATCTCAATAAATTTGAAGCTGTTAATTGTTTTATTGCATTAAAGTAATTTATTGTAATTTGAATTTAATACTTCGCAACAAATATAATTTTACAAATTTTATCTTTTGATATATGAAGTTTCTATTTACAATACTTTTAAAGCTTTGTATTTTTATTGTGTACTTTTTTTTTGGTTCCAAGTATGATCAAGTTGAATTTATATCATTTTTCCTCAAATTTCACCGTAATCTCAATAAATTTGAGGTTCTTAGGTTGTTTTTTTAATTGTAATTTATTGTATTCATATATTTCTTTTCTCCTAAATGTTCTATGTTAGAAGATTTTTGTTTCAGAAGTTTGGCTAAAATCATTATCTTTCAGTATCTGTATTCAGTATCTTTCATACAGAGCTCTTACTAATCCTGTACATGTAATACAGGTTGAATGTGGATTAACTAAAGTACGGTAAGCACATTCCAATAATAAAATCTTTGTTATTGTACAAAATATTCAAAACTAAAAAGATAATTATGCAATTCATAATAAATTTTATAAATTATTAATCAAATTATGAACAGTAACTTATTGTTAACGTTTCTTCAAGATCACTGACTTCGACATGCAGTAATTTTTTTCGCCTTTCAATCTTCCCACTCTTTCATCTAAAAATACCGGGTTATCGAGGGGGTCGGATTAGGGAAGTACACGATGAAGAGGTTGCTATATTTTCAAAATATTCTAAATTAGCAAATACTTCCCCCCTCCTTTTTTTTTTTTACTTTAAAGACTTTTGCCTTCCAAAAACAACAAAAATTGAATAGATACTTAAAGACTGGTAAAATCTTGTGTAAATTATGTTTATTAAAAATATAATACAAATCGCGAATTACATAAAATATGTAGTTTTATTGTGGAGATTTTTTAAAATTTACAGAATTTTACTTAAGGTAAAGTTCTGATTTTAGGATTTTTTTTTGTATTTCTTGTTCTTTTAAAAGTAATATACTTTTTAAAAAATTAAGAATGTTTGAGGCAAAGCATATATGACTAAGATCTATGTTTAATTAATACGAATTGATGTTTGAAAAACATTAACATTTTAAGAACTATTTTTTATCTAAATTCTCTACGTTCTCTGTTTTTCAATTCCTACTATTAGCTAAATTTTTTAAAACTTGCAGTGAATGACATTTAATATTAATACAGTTTTTTCAATTATTAATTCATTAATTTTTTATTAATTAATTAAAAACTAACTTTCTCGCCAAAAATCTTCATTTCCTCGCCGCCAAATAAGTAACGAATCCAGTTTGTTTTTTCCCACACTAATGGCTTAACATATTTTCGGCAAATTATTGTAAACGATTCTGTTTATTTTCAGAATGCTTCATGCATTTAAAATCAAATATTGTTAATTAATCGATTTTTGGATCAGATGTGATCGTTCTCTGTTTTAGATCAAAATTACGATCTGTGGATGAATGAATGAAGTCTGCTCCGTAAAAAGTGTTTGTGACGTATGTGAGCTAGAAGTTAGACTTCTGCCCTAGGGTGCTCAGGAGTCCCTCAGAGTTTATTGCACCCCTCCTTCCGTTGTAAAGCGGAACATAAGATGAACAACAACAATTGAAATTATTTAATAAAAAGTAACAAAAATGAAAAATTCCCTATCTTCCTAAATCTTTCTTTTTTCAAAGAAAAAAATGCTTTTTATATTACTTGTTGTTATAATTAGTTATATTTGTGCCGATTTTTTTTCTAAATATCGATAGATATAAAACATGCTTTCAAAAAGCTCTTAAATTCCATTTGAATTATCTGTAAAGCTCACTTAAAAAAAGGAACCGCGTTACTATATCTTAATCACAGTGCAGCTCCAAAGGAAAAATTTCTAAAAATAAATACAAGATATGCAGAGCGAACGGTTAAATAAATAGAATTTTTCAGTATCTAAATCAGTCACTAAAGCTTCAAAGAAAAAAAATAGGAATTAAAATAAGCTAGCTCTTAAAAAGGCAGCGACAGATAACTGAATTTATTATGTAAACTGAGAACCATCAATGTACAATAAAGCATGCAACTTGTTTTTATCGCTATAACTTACAAGTAAAAAAAAGGAGGGGGGGGGAAACACAAGCGTAAAAAGAGTGTACTGAAATACGATCCTTAAATAATCAAACAACGAAAATAAAAAAAAAGAAGGAAAACTGGGTAACTCGAAGTTGATGAATGCTTAATTTAATTCAACTTTTATAGCTCTGCTGTTACTTATGTAATTCACATCTCTGCGCATGCGCACTGTATCATTTTTAGTGCCCGTTGCTTTTAGAGTTGCTTTGGGCATTAATGTCAATCAGTAGCTACTTGGAAAATCTCTTAAAAAAAAGCGAAAAGAAGGGAAGCTTGTCAAACTTATTTTCGAAACGAGGAAGTTTGCTTTTTTTTTAACTGTCTTAAATCGCGTGTCAACCGAAAATTATAAAATGGGGCTTTTATCCTTGGTATTATTTTATACAATACTGTATCTATAATTCAACCTTTTTTACTTACCTATATTTTGATTTTGGAAAAACCACTCTAAAGAAACGATTCACTTATCGCAGAAATTAAATTTTCTAAAGAAATAGTTTTATATGAGCTTATGTAAATTCTA
>JAOUZG010041943.1:3020711-3039104 GCA_026289955.1 Argiope argentata
GTGCATTTCATTATCATGTAGTCTCCATTTAAATGCGATATTGCGGGTTGAAATACCATTCTTTGTGGGACAGTGAGATCTACATGCTTAACACTTATATAGAATTCTGAAAAAAAAATGTAATTATCACATCATAAATTATGTACAATTATATTCAACTCGTTATAAAATTAAAATAAATTATACAATTGATAATTTCATTTTTAAGAAAGAGAAAAAAGTGAAATTTTAATAAAAATGTCTCTATCTTTCATTTTTTAAATCATACCTTTTTATCAAAGGTATATTTGTAGGACATAACATTATTGTATAGGACATGGTATTCTTAGTTAAAAATGTTGTATAGACATAAAGATTTAAAAAAATATATATTATATTAAACGGCAGAGATGGATTTTCAACCAAGCAGACAAAGCAGCTGCATCCAGCCACTAGACTAAGATGGGGCGCAAAAGAACGTTATTTTCTTAATTTACAAATAAATAAGTTTATAAAAAATACATACTTTATGAATTATGAAATATTACAACAAAATTTATACTTTCTCAAATATTATATTTGAGTTACCGTGTAACAGATACAACACCAAAAATCTGCTTTACGAATTCAGAGATTTGGAAATGTAAAGATTCGTCCAAAATCTCGAATTTGAATTTTTAGAAAATTACAATATTATATTTAACGGTCAGATATGGATTTTCAACCAAGCAGACAAGGCAGCTACATCCAGCCGCCAGACCAAGATGGATCGATTAAATTAAACTTTATTTTCTTAATTTACAAATAATTAAGTTTATAAATAATACATACTCTACGAATTATGAAATATTAGAACAATATTTATGCTTCCTCAAATATTTTATTTAAGCTACCATGTTCGCAGAAAGTATATCAAAAATGAGCTTTACGAATTCAGGAATGTCTGAAATGTAGTGATTCGTTAAAATCTCGTGTTTGAATTTTTAGACGATTACAGTATTATATTAAACAGTGGTGACAGATTTCCAATCAAGTAGACTAGGCAGCTACCTCTGGCCACTAGGCTAAGATGGAGCGCAAACATGTCGATTAACATTAATCGATTAAATGAAACGTTATTTTCTTAATTTACCAATAAATGTTTTTAAAAAACACAAACTCTATGAATTATGAAACATTACGATAATATTTATACTTTCTTTAATGTTTTATTTGAGTTAAACGTGTTCGCAGAAATAATACCAAAAATGTGCTTTACGAATTCAAGAAGGTCTAAAATGTAGAGATTCGTCAAAATCTCGAGTTGATTTTTTAATACAATTAAAGTATTTTCTCTACATTTCGCTTAAAAAAGACATTATCGTATGATAATTACCGCGTTCGCAGAAAGAATACCAAAAATGTGCTTTACGAATTTATGGAGCTCTAAAATGTATAGATTCGTCAAAATTTCGAGTTTGATTTCTTTTATACAATTACAGTTAATTCTCTACATTTCGCTTAAAAAAAGACATTATCGTATGATAATTACCGTATTCGCAGAATGAATACCAAAAATGTGCTTTACGAATTTAGGGAGCTCTTAAATGCAGAGATTCGTCATAATCTCGAATTTGAATTTTTAGAATAATACAGTATTTTCTCTTACTTCGCTAAGTAGCAAGTAAAGTAAAGTATATTATTATATTTGTAAAGAAAAAAATAAAAGTTTTGATTTATTATTATTATTATTATTGTAATGAATCGCTTTCATATCGACCGAATCTGATGAACACGATTGAAAATCACTAGATCTATCTCCAATGACAATAATATTGCGTCTACACGCGATTGTAATCTAACTAATCAATCATTTCCCTCTCAAGTTGCTCCGTACACAACAGTAACTTGCTTATAGGCGTGTCATAGCAACTGCCACTTAGAGTCCTTTGGATGCAAAGTTGCAGATATCATCCAATAAAAAGGTACTTTTCTACAGATTATTTTTTTATATATGGATTAAATATGTATTTTAAACTGTAAAATACCTCAATATTATTGACTGTATACGTCTATCACTAAATAGACTAACTGTAGACTAATAGTTACAATATTATCTTCTTTGGGTTTTACTTTTATGTCAGACGCTATTTGAAATATGAAATAAATTTAAAAATCAAATTTTATATCCATTATCAGATTCTTAAAACTACCTTTGATAATTTGAAATCGTTTGCCTGTTTAAAATATACAAAATTCGTTAAGATAATAAATTTATAATTTTCTTATAAGCGTATCATAAAATTATAATCGATTTCCTTTTTTGTTTGCGATAATTTAAATATTAATTAAATAAAGCTAATAGATTTTTATTTAAACTGATTACTTTTAATTAAATTGATTTTTAACTATTATAAACTTGATTATGTCATTTATCTGTAGAATTACTGAAATTTTCCAAAAAATGTTATAAAATTATTATTTTAGCTTAACTTTTTTTATATTTTATGAATCATTTTTTAAAATTTCGTGTTCTTTTTAATTCGATTTCTTGTAGTAACATTTTAAAATATTTTGCTTAGACTGAAAAATTAAACAGAAAATTGCAGAGATAGAAATTTCTACGATAATTTAAATAGATTTGACTAAACAAAATTAATGGATTTGGTTAAATTTAATTAAATTGATTTTTAAATCTTTTAAACATGATTATATTATTTCTCTGTACAATTACTGAAATTTGAAAACGATATGTCCACCGAGAAAAATGAATAAAATTACCATATTCGCTTAATCTCATTTTTATATTTTACAAATTATTCTATAATGTTTGGTCTCCTTTTTAACTAGATATTTATAAAAAATATCAATTTAAAGTATTTTGCTTACACTGAAATAATAAACAGAAAATTGCAAAGAGACATTTCTGTGAATTCAGCTTGTTTAGAGATTATTCTGAAGAAAAAATATATTCATTTGAATGAAAAGAAAAAAAAAGAGACAGAAAGAATTACGACAGCCTAATATATTGCAATAATACGCTTTATGACAAGCTGTTATACAACGTTAAAATGAATAATTTGAACTATAACTCATCCGAAAAGCAGCTGAAATGAAACTTCGTTTGGTGGTAAAATGTTAACATTACAACTCTATCTTTTACTTGTGTATTTATTTGCAAATTTCCATCGCTGAAAAAAAAAACACTCTTTCATTTAATAACATTTTTCTTTCTTTCTCTTTGTTATTCTTCTTTTCAAAACATGTGTCTAGTCTGCTGGGAATTTTTCCTTCTCTAACATGAAAAGGATTGCTGTTAATTCAGCGAGTTCTCTGTTGGCTCTTCAACACAAAAATGAATACGATTCAAGACCCTGAATGCCGTAAAGATGTTATGATAGACTAATACTAATTATGCTTTCATTTCAGGTTATTTGTTATTTTTAAACTTTCTAAATTTAATTTTAGAGATGATGTAAGTCTTTAAAAAGCGCAAGCTTTGTGCTTGAACCTTGAAGTAAGTGTTAAAAACTGATTTGCGATTGAGAGCTTTGCCCTTGGCAATAACTGTAATTAGTGTCCATTGATATGTTATTGCGCAGCTTGGGTTTTATGGGCAAATATAACTACTTATTATGTCATCAACGCTTAATCCTAACCTAGCAATTTAAATAAGCTATTTCAACTATAATATTAGTGTACTTGAAGGTTATTTAAACAGTTTAATTTTTTATTTAATGATCAGGTAAGTTCTTGGCACAGGATTTAATACTCGCTTGTCAATGATGCTTATAACAGCATAGATAATAACATTTTTAAAAAAATCATATAAGCGAAAATTGAGCCGTGAGTTTTAGTTATTTTAAGGATATGAAACCAAATCTGATAAAATTTGAATTAATGAATGTTTAAATATTAAGACTTAATTTAATTTCAATTATGTATTTTTTTATAAGTTGCTACACTTAAAGTCAAATATTATTTAAATTCAAAGCTAAGAAAATGTATTTGTGTTTTTAATTGCTATAATTTTTAGAATTAATTCAATTCAAAAGTAGTCTGGCTTTTTTTTGTTGTTGTTGCTTGATCTTGAAGCTATTACATCAATTATAAATCATTTTTTGGAAATCACTCTTTTAATGAAATTTTTAAATGATTTTTTTACTTTGATAGTAAAAAAGCTTAATTTTAATCTTTGTAATAATCTATTTTTATAAAAAAAATTGTTTTCTGTCAAATTCTGCAAAAAGAAAAAAAATATGAATAAACAAATTTTTTCATGATGTTTTGTAATACATTAAAAAGAATTTTTTTCATTTGTGTTTGTGTTTGCTAAGGTTTCTTCTGTATTTTGTAAATGTCGTTGTAATTGTATTGTAAATGTTGAATTTTTAAAATTCAAAAACTGGTTTGAAATTAACTACTAAATAAACCAAAAACAGAAAAAAAATATTTTCGGAACGTAAAATTGTGATTGGCATTTAAGTATTCTTTTAAAACTTCAATCCGAAAATTCAACAACAGTTTGAAAATCCGTGAGGAAAATCTCTCTCTAAATTGATATCTTTTTTCTCACAAGTTCTCTAAAATTCGTCCTATTTTCCAGAAGATAAACTTTACGAGAAGTTGGAGTGGTTTCGAGATTTATCTTCTTTCATTTAAAGAGATGGGAATGGTTGTTCAAGTAAAGTAAATGCGAATTGCCCAGTAGCTTCTTCCATGTCAACAATTGGGCTAATTCACTTGCTTGTCTCAGATCATTTGACAGCAACAGTTTGAAAGAGCTAATTTGCACTCGTTGACCTTGTTTCCTTTGGGATCGTAGTTTCATTTGCGGAAATAGAACCACTTAAAAATCTGACCACCATGAAGATGTTTGAGAATGATGAAATAATGTTCTCTCTTTTATATACAGTAACAACAGCTGCTTAATGATGACAGCTGCACACTTTGAGAACTATGATAAGCACAATCGTTTGATTTTTCACAATCTAAGTTTACACCAGATGGCATACATATAAACAAACATAAAATCGTTGAATGTATTGCCACGTCTGTCACTAATTAATAATTTTACATTTTACACTTACGATATTTTAAACATTGAATAACATGTTATCAGTCATGTTTTATTGTGAATAAATTGATTCAATATGAACAATTTTTGGTTGACGATTTCTAAGATTCAAATGTGTAATTGAATTCAAATGTTCCAGACCAAAAGTTCTTAAAATTCGCCATTCAGTGCAACGTGTAGTCATTTGGCTACATCCACTAATATGTTATCAGTCATGTTTTATAGTTGGTGATTTGATTCAATATGAAAATATTTTTGGTTGATGGTTTCTTAGATTCAAATGTTTTATTGAATCAAATGTTCCAGACCTAAAATTCTAAAATTTCGGCATTCAGTGCATCGTGTAACCATTTGGCTACATCGACTAATATATTATTAGACATGTTTTATTGTTGATAATTTGATTCATTTTTAAATCATTTTTGGTTGATGATTACTAAGATTCAAATGTTTAATTGAATTCAAATGTTCCAGATCAAAAGTTCTTAAACTTCGCCATTCAGTTCAGCGCACAGACATTTGGCTATATATTTTTATTTCCATTAATAAATTTCACATGACTGTTCCAAAGGGTAACAATAATGTTTGGAAATCTTTTTTAAAATCTATTGGGAAAAAAATTTATAGAAAATATCGATAGATTATAATAACAATACTATAATTAGATATAAATTGGAAAGTTGAAAAAATAACAGGATGGCTGTTATATGAGTACTTCTATCATTAAAAATACAACCATAATACTTTTTTTGCTTTGTAAAAAATATATTAATGAAAAGGGACTTTTATTTTTATTTCAGAATTGTTATAGTTTGATTGAGGATATTGGTTAATTTATAATGCAGTCATTTGGCATATTTTTTTTTTAATTTCTAGGAAAAATTAATTGATTTTCTTGAATTATATGCAGTTATTCAAAACATTTTTTTTGTAAAAAAATGCGTTGTAGGGTAAATGCTCTTCGCGATTAATTTTTGACCAAAACTTTTTTACTGAGGCGTTTTTTATTGGAAACAGCTATACATTAAATATTTAAAAAGCAAACTACATAAAAAATGATACACAGAAAGAGAATTTATTTGAACAATTTACTTTGAAAATTTAAATCTTTATTGAAATTCTTAATTGGTCGATGTGCAAGATTTTTAAAACGCTGTGATCCAAATACTTTTGTATCACTCCATTTAAGGTCATTATTTAGTCTTCGTAGCGAGTTTAACACAATAATATTAGGATCCTGAAAATTTTCGGATAACTTTCATACTTCAGATTCCTTGATACTGAAAGCAAAAAAAGTTCAAAAAATGTCTGAGCTAAGAATTTTTTTTTTCGTTTCAAACAAAATTCATTGCAATTTTAAATCAAAATTTCTTTCAATAATCGTTTGTCGATACATATCTTCTTATTCATTTGTAGATGTGGTAAAATCTTTCAAACAAAATTTGCTTGACAACCTTTATCTTTTAAAAAAGAAACGACTAAAACTTCCTGTAGACTTTTCTTCCAAATTACTTAGGAGTAAAAAAGTAATAAAATCCAATTATGTGACATTGCAGTAGAATGGCAAAGGTAGCTATGTATGTCATGAGTATGTAGTTTTTCATGCTTCTGTATAAGGATCTGAAATCTCTATCAGCTATAACATTTCCTACCAACTGGATTTCGGTATGTTAAAGAAGATGGGCCAAGGAGAGACGTAATTTAACTTGTAAATGGATTCATTTCGCGTAAAATGGGTTAGTTTCTATAGTAACTCAATTTGTATTTGTAACTTATTCGTCTCGAAAGTAGCCTTTCAAAAAGAATCTAACATTCAGTCTGTATTGAATAGTCAAAATGGATACATATTTATTAAGAAAACTCTAAATTGTTTAAAAAAACTATGGGGTGATCACTTATAAAAACAAAAAAATTAGCCTAAATTTGTAAGTTTTGGTTTAGGAAAATTTGTTGCACATAGTAAATAAAAATATATATCATGGTAATGGAATTTTTTTCTCCTAATAATTATAAATTCGCGTTAAATATATGTTGAGAAAATAATTAAAATTGAGTTTCTTAAAGACAAAAAGTTGTAACTTCATTTATGAATTTGAATTATTTAAAAAAAGTAATTTCACAGTCGGAATAATAATGGTATATATAACCATCAAATTTATGAATGCACTAAATTGAAAATAGTTAAGAATTAATTATTAAGTTACAAATTAAGAAAATAAGAAAAATGTTGATATATTATTCGAATTATTGTCTGTAAGTAACTAGATTTGCATTATGTGCATAGATTGAATAAGTTATATATATATATATATAGGTTATATACAGTATTTGTCAACACTTTAAATAATTTTCAGATGAAATAATTATTTATATGCAAAACAAAAATTTGTAAATTATTATTAAAAAATCTTTTTTAATCTATTTTTCATATAAAACCATATTGATATTATGTCATTAAACACTTCTTAATACTGGAACAAACATCAAAATACATTTCTTGATTGGAATTTTATTTGAATTTTGGATTGAGAAATGATTTCTATTGCCATCTTTATATCAAGAACTGTATTAATATAATGAGATGGTACATTGTTAGATTAGGATTTTAATCCTAATGAAATGGTACTGTAATATTTTTTTCCTTTATAGCATTTTTCTGCAAGTGCAGTAAAAACTTTGCTTTTATAACTTTAACTGCCTTTTTTGTTGTTCTAATTTTTTATCTCTTTTTAAAATACATCTGCACAAAGAATTATGTTATACGTCTTGTCTTTATGATGATGTGCGTCTTTTCAAGAAAAAAAAAGTAATGTTTTTTGAAGACGCTTCTAAAACCTAAAAAGTCACTATGGTTTATGAGTGCCGAACAGATTCTATTTCTCTTCATTGTGTATTTTATAGTGTCTTCATTTTTTTTAATTTTGCCAGACAAAGTGCACTTATTTTTTCTCATTTCACAACTCCAACATGCATAAATTCATGATGGTATATTAATAAATCGTATTTTAAGAAATCTTATTTAATCATATTTTTATTCTGATTTCGAAAATCTATTCAATGTCCTGGGGAAAAAACATTTATAATTTGATTTGGTTTCTAGAGAAGTCTCTGATTTCTTTCATAAGAAAATATACTTTTAGATGCTTATTATGAATCTCCAGAAAAAGGAAATATATCTTCAAAAAGAATTCGCTCAATGAAAAAAAAAACGAATTATATTTTTCACAAAATAACATGTTTTCTTCTGTGGAGTCAAAATTGCATTTAATAATATCGATTATCTTTCTTCATTATCTTCCTTCTTTGACATTGATTGATTAGTCTTTTAGTATAAATAATAGGACATTCTAGAATCTTAAAATTTAAAATCAGAGATTACTTTTTAAAATAAATCTTAATTATATATGTGTAAGCCCAATATATTTTCAAAGGGTGTATAAAATCTTTTTCATTACAGGAAATTGAGTTTTTTAGATTAATTTTATATATTTATTTGAAATCTTCAAATCTGATTTTTTTATTTGTCATATTTTTAGTTTTCCTTTTTCTACAATTTTCTATTTAATAGAATAAAGAAATATTTTTATTTTTAATCAGATACCTAGAAGAATTTTAGTAACCGAAGATCATACATTTATTCAAAGAATTTCTGAATCCGATTTTATTCAGATGTAACGATTTTATTCAAACTTTTAATAGAAATTGTACGCCAAAATTCTTAAAATACGCGTCGAAAATAGGAAAGTTCTTAGTGTATTTTTGGCTGACCTGTTCAGCATATCCGTTAATAATATATTAAACGCAGCGAAAAACTATTAGTTTCTTTCATCAAAAAGTCAGCAGAATTATGAAAAAGCAAAAGCAGATGGGAGTTTCCGTTAACCAGACACAAAATGTGTCTTGTTTACTCTATATATAATCTCCTGCAGCTGCTCTTCATGTCGTTATTAAAAAGAAAGAAAAGTCTGACGTTTTTACTGTTTTGTTTTAATATTACTGTTTTCAAACTGAAATAAATCTTTTTGAAAATCTGCTTAAAAATGAACTATAAATAAGGCAGTATTTTTCTCAGAACACAGTTTTTGCTGCCGTTATCAGCTCCAAAGCTTCTAAAGATTTTACTATCACTATTTAAAATGTGTTTGTAAAATTAATTTCTTGATTAAATCGCAAAAAAAAAAATGCTAAAACAATCTTCATATTTAATTATTTTTCTACTTGTGAGATTTATAACATTAGCATTTTAAATTTAGGTTGGTACGTTGGAAATATTTAAATTGCGCAAATGTAAATTTTCAAATTCTTGATAAAAAAATCAGAGATTCATAAAGATGCATCAGTTAAAGAAAATATTTATTCTGTCAATTTTATATTATTTATTTAATTATGTTACTGTGATTTTTCTATTTGTTAAATTTAATTAATGCCAAAAAATGAAAAAATTCTTTCCGTAAGCTGAACCTGAAAAATTTAATCAGTTTCCGTTATATAGAACATCAGTTATTTTTCTTTTAAAGTTGTTGCTCACCTTCTTTTTTTACAACATTGAAAAAATAAAAAGCCACAATTCATTCAATACATAATTATCTACTTCGAAAGAATTCTAAAATTGATCTTAGTTGTTCATGAACTTATATTTAACTGTTTTTCCACCATTTATTACATCGTTATTTTTCCACTTTTATTAAAAATTATAGCTCAAAAAATTATTCCTCAAATTGTGGAATAATTTTATTAAAATTATTGCACAAAATAGTAATGTTCATATTTCGGGACGACCATCTTAAAATTCTATACCTTATTTCTTTTAAAAGTTGTTTTCCTTTTTTTGTCATGCTTCACATTTTATCCGGATAAATATTTAAAACTGTCATTAATTTATAATAGCATTGAATATATATTCCAAAAATATCTCATATATTAGTTATAGAAATATGATATTTCAGTGACAAATACATACATATCCTTTTCTTAAGTGTGAAGAGACAATGAGATAAAATATAGTAGATACGAGTTTTAAAAGCATATTAAAAATTCAACATTTTCAAGAGCATTAGGGAAAAATGGGATACGATTTAGTTGTTAAGGAAAATCACAAGGCTAATAAAATACTGATAAATAAATAGTTAGTTAAACATACAAGTGACTAATAAAGTGATTTGCAAGACTAGATTATCTGCAAAATAAAGTTATATGTGGATTATTCGTTAAATTAGTTAGATATAAATTATACATTAACAAAATTTCTTAAGGTTATTTTGATTTCAGCAACTTGTTGATTCTGTCAATAGATTTACATCTATATAAACTATCAACCTTGGGCTGAACAAAGCGTCAAATAAAAAATAATAAAAACTGTTTTAAAAAACGTAGAAATTACACAATGGCTTCTACTTTCCAAAAAAGAAGAAGAATACAAGATATAATAAATTCGTGCATTAAAGAACAACTACGTTTCCACTTCATGCTCCATTTCACCATTTATAAACTGTAATTACTTTTCCAACGATAGTCATTTTTTTTGTATATTTTTTTTGATATAATAGATATAAGATACTGAAGGTGGAAATTTTTAAGATCAGGGTGACATTTTTTTCTCACCTCAAATTTTTTTGTTACTCAATATTTCTGACCAGATCTCAAGTTATAGAGATAGTAGCCACATTCTGCCTGAAGAATCCCATTTAACGCTTGGGTAACTTTTATTTACACACTTCACTCTGATAATTTACGCGCTTTTTGATCCGTGACACATTTTATCGCTGAAACATTCCAAAATGGCAAAAAAGAACTGCAAAAATATTGGTATATTTTTTGAAATCGCATCCATATCATAACAGTGGACGAAAGTACGAAATATGGGGTCACCCGAAATAATTCACGTGTTTTTTTTCCACTCTAATGCATCACTCCTATTCAGTTTAACCTAGATTGTTCTTTGGAATAATCTTTTGCTTTTCTTCTCTAACTGATTTAAATCTCTAAACTAAATAGAAAAAACTGATGACGTAAAACGTTACCTATCATCGTCCACTTTAGAAACTGCTAGGATAGATTTCTTGTTCTTTTTTATGCATGTATTTTATAAAAATAATATTCAAAGTTGCTTTTATAAGAAAATAACTCACATAGTTGACTGTGAATTATTACTCGCCGTGTAAAATGCTTTAATTACTACAATAATTTGATAACTACTGATACAATAATTTGATAACTATTGATTCAATAATTAAATGCTTTCATAATTTGATAACTACTGATTCAATAATTTAATGCTTTCATAATTTGATAACTACTGATTCAATAATTTAATGCTTTCATAATTTGATGACTACTGATTTAATAATTTAAGGCTTTCATAATTTGATAACTACTGATTTAATAATTTAAGGCTTTCATAATTTGAAAACTACTAATTCAATAATTTAAAGTTTTCATAATTGAATGACTACTGATTCAATAATTTAATGCTTTCATAATTTGATAGCTACTGATTCAATAATTTAATGCTTTCATAATTTGATAACTTCTGATTCAATAATTTAATGCTTTTATAATTTGATAACTACTAATATATTATTTTTTTTAACTTATCTCAAGAGGAAATATTTTGATAAATATTATTTTCATCTTTTATCGGAAATAATTTATCCTATAATGATATACGAAAGCACTGCATTAGTTTCTGCATAGTAGAAGACTAAATTGTGTTTGTCGAGAAACAGTTTACAGATCTTTCAATTTTTTAAAGTACTTAATATGATGTTTAAAATTAATTTAATAACATACATCATCTTGCAATTAATTTTAAATTTTAATCTTAGGACTGTAAAATATGTTCTTTGAAGAATTTTTTTTTTTTCATTTTAGTGTTTAAAAGTATTCTTAATGGGCTTACTGTATATACCTCCAGCTTTATGCATAGGTTAATTGTTAATACATAGTTTTTAAGAATCTTGGTTAATTTTTAATATTGTCCTTTTGGATGAATGTCTACGCAATTCACAATTAAAACTTGTATTCAAAAACAAAATGCGTTTGTATTTGTCATTCAATATGTAACAAAATTTCGTTATTACTTACTTGCACAGATTGCAACTGCTGTAATAAAAACATGAAATATAATCAAAAGACTTTAAAATAACTCTATGCTAAAATTAAATGGATTAATTCATTAAATGGGTAACTGAAAAATATTCAGTGTATTTCTTGTGTCAAAATCAAAATTCTTGTCTTATCAAAAATAATTAGCTTTATAACATTTTAGCTATAATTATAGCTTTAATATTATTATCTATATTAGCTTATATATAATCATAGTCTTTTATGATTTTAGTTCTTTCCAACACTTAGCTTTGTAAAATTGAAGCATTTAAAAAAAATATTCTAATTTGCAATTGATTTAAGTTAATACGAATTAAATGAAATTTTCAGATCCTAAATTTATTCAATTATTTTAAGGTAAATGTGAAAATATAATGTAATTACTTAGTTTTAAAGATATAAAAATTTTACCTGTTTTATAAAGTAATTCAAATTGTTTCGAATGCATGTAAACTTATAAAGACAACATGAAATGAGCGTGCATTAAAAAAAAAAGCAAAAATTATTCAAAAAAAGGAAAATTTTACTTTCTATTTAATACGTCGAGCTTTGTTTTTCTTTTCACAAACAAAATGAAAAAGAAATTCTGTTGTGCTTTCATTGTTGTACGCCGCTCTTGGTTCTGTTTATAGATTAGGTACAAATGCGAACAAAAGAATGGCATAGTTTATTGGTACTTTTCACTTTTATGTTGCCTAGAAACAGTAAGAGGAAAAGAAAAAAAAATCCCGTCGTCTATTCTGCCGACTTAAATTTGTCTATTCTTACTGCACGCGTACATAGGAAATAAGAATTAAATAGGGGGACAGACATCTAAAAATACCCAAATGCTTGTTAAGTTGGTTGTTCCCATCAATCAACGACAGATGGCGCCACGAATATCTATAAGCCAGACAGACGATTCGAATCGATAGTAATCCAGACGGCTCAAACATACCTGACGTCTGTGGTTCTTTATTCATATAGAAAATCATATTGTATCCAACAGCGTTATTGATTTTTCAATTACTGCTGGTAGTAAATATATAAAAATACGGTGAATTTTTGCTTGATGTAGCAACGGGACAGAATATGTGCAAGTTACTTCGTTTTTAGTAGATAGAATTTGGTTTTTCAGTAAAGTTGAAAGACCTGCAAATGCTTTTTTTAGTCAATTTATATATATATTCGGAAATTCGCGGTTGTGGAAAATAAAAACGAAAGATAAACATCATACTCAGTTATTTATTTCTTCCTGGTGACGAGGATTTCGTGTTTGTGAGAAATAGAAATATTCAAAATATTTATTTACGTATGATAAAAACAAGAATTGTGTTTATTTAATTCTTCGGCGAATAAAACTATTGTAAGGTTTCTGTTTCAATAAGCGAAAACATCCCAATAGAACATAGCTTCTAACAAAACATAAAAAAATTCGTGAATATTTGATTTTGTGATAGGATTTAGCGCATATTTATTAATATTTTAACTGCTTAAAAAACAAACATATATTTCGTTTTTACTTTTTAATATTGATGCAAAATCGGATTAAATTTTAGAAAAAATAAATTAAATTTCAGTACTTCCATTCATTCTGAATTTAAAACCAAATGTCTATAGTTCATTCATCTTAACAGTAAATATATAATAAATACTATAGATGGAAAAACTTGCGTTAGTTAATATCATAGAATGAAGTATAACTTAATTGTCTGTAATCAACGTTTTGGTTTTTATGTTTGGAATTCATTTTATTATTTTTATGCAGAAAATTTTGAATGCGTTTAGAGGTAATTTTACATTCATTATCTTTTCTTCCTACTCGGTAATTAGCTTTTTTAGTAGTCTGTTTAAATATGAAGCATGTTAAATATAAGTATATACGTGTGTCTCCAAATTTTGAATTTGCTTTGAAATGTACTTACCCTGCATTGAATAATGTTTTTATATCTGTTGTTCGTAATGAAACAAATTATTAAGGTTTTCAATAGGGACTGGAATTTTCTAATCGTGGATTGCAGACTCAGTGTCACAAAAGATTTATCCTCAAAACTAGCTTTTAAACTTACAATCTACCGATATTTTTTAAGTCTAAGTTAATGATTAACTGACTAGCGTTATGCGTAAAATAATAATCATCATTTAATAACTAAAAAGTTAATAGAAAATAATTAATTACTTTCTGAACAATATTCATAGAAAGAATTCCTACTCCAATAACATTTGCTTGTCTTTGAAGTAAGGTTTTTATCTAAAAAAACACAACCTTTTTAGAAACCATTATTGGTTAACTCGATAGTTACAGATGTAGAAAGATTTTAGATGATACTATGTAAAAACTGTCTATTTTTGTTTCTTATAATAAAAAGCAAGACCAGAAAATCATTTATAAATGTATAGCAGCTTTATATTTTAAAATCTAGATTAAACCCTAATTAATTTCCACCTTTTTATCTTAATTTAGTTCATAGTAACATCATTCTAAAATATTCTCTTATTTCCTGATCCCATTCCACCTTTTCTATTTAATTAATGCAACAAAAGCTCCATGAAAATACTTTAGTTAGCGGTTCCCAAGCTTCGATTGAAGGGATAAAATACTGCTGATATAAACAAATTCTTCTAAAGAATCCCTATGTTTCCCGTGTCTAAATCGGTGAGTGTAGAGAAATCCCTATCAATATCTTATGGTATGTAAGACCTGGGATAGTTAATTTCTTCCTCTTTTATATTTCTTCAGTTTTCATGCCACTCTATGAACGGACGTGTCTTGTTCATGCTGCTTGCGCCTCCCAGGAGAGAAGCAAAGCGAACTTAAAAATTCGAATGTCTCTCCTCTGTCTTCGAAACTGCCTTCTGCTTCGAACAAAAATATATGTAATGATATTTTAAAATCTAATTTCAATTAAAATTAATTTCCAAAGTTTTGTCTGAATTTAGTCCATAACCACTTCATTCTAACAAGTTCTCTTATTTCCTGATCCCATTCCACTTTTTCTATTTAATAAATCAAATGAAGCTCTGTAATATACTGCGCCATCACGTGCTGAATGAAGGGATAGATATTACTGATGTAAACAGATTTTTTTGGATCCCTGCGTTTCTCTTGTCAAGGTCAACGCGTGTAAGAATCCCTATCAAAATTGGACTCATGTCAGTCTTATGAGAATATCATGGTACATAAGACAGGATAAATGATTTCTTACCTTCTTGCATTTTTACACTCTTTATGTCTTTGTAACCTTCGTCTGTTTTTGTGCTGTTCTGCTTGTAATAATGCGTCCCTCTCGAGATGGAATAAAAAGAAATATGTACCATTCGGATTTCATTTCACAAAAAAAGGAATGATATAACAGACGCAAATAAGATTTTATTTTAAGCAATATATAAAAGCAATATAAAGTTTAGAATTTAAAATAATAGTACATTTCAAAAACAAAATTAAAATTAAAATCAGAAAATAATAAAAAAGTTAATAAATGTTTCGGACAAATAACAGAGAATTCAACGCATATCTCCCTTCTGCGGAATAAAATCACACAAAAATGTTGGACTCGAGATTTTGGAGCAAACAGTATTCTGTTTCATTTTTATTGCAATTAACTACCATTTTTTGAGATTCGTTTTTGATTCCTTAGAAACTGAAAGTCACTTTCATTTACCTGCAAAAATCGAAATATCCCCTAAATAGGAGATAACCTGATAAACAATCTACAATATTTAATTAAATTCAGTTGTTTTATTTGGCATTAAAAAGTTTGTTTTAATCAAACAGCGATTGTAACAAAATTAACTACTTATAAATAACTATACTATTATATAGCGATTGTTCGTATTTTCTACTCCGTTTAACACAGACGCTTATAAATTATACGTTGATTTATTTTTTGGGTTAAGTCTTCATAATAATATTTCCCAAACAAAGTTTCTTCAAAACTTCCAAGAAGTGTAGTTAGGATTATCGATTTTGGAAGCATAAACCAACTTTTCATTAAATATACGGCCATTCTTCCTTCCAAATTCCATTTTATTTTTGTTAGCATATCGTTTTCTGTGTCTGCTTGTGTTCAATCAATATTCTTTCATCTCGGTGGGGTTAGTGGTTAATATAGATTTTTGGTTTAACTACACATTTAAATTCAGTTAGAAACTCCATCTGAACATTGTGTATTAAGATCAATAAATTTAGTTACCCCCTTCCATTCCGTATCATTGATATTTCAGGCCATTATTGATTTTCAGGAGCGAAGAAATTCAGATAATGTCTCAATGCCTGAAGCATATTTTGAAATCAATAAAAATGTATAGCTAAAATGTATTCTAGATAAAATGCAGGTACATTTTTGCAAATTGAGTCGATAAATGTGATAGCTAGTAATTTTTCCTTTATTTTATGGAAATTGAGAAGATTTTTTTTCTTTCGGTTTCTTTAGTTGAAATAATGAACGAGAATTGTCCATTTTTCTTTTGTTTCCGCAATATTATGGATTTTATTTCAATAAGATTACATTTCTTTTTGATGCTGGTATGATGCAAATTGATTTTGTTAAATTGGTTTACCGATATCCGATAAGAAGAATATTTCTGGACGAATTCGATGGATTTTTTTCCCCTATATGATTGCCTAGTCTTTAAAAAAATGTTTCGTTTATTGCTGTATCTTCTGTAGGTTTCTGGGTGTCCTGGTTCGAGTCCTGGTTCGAGCATGGTTGTTCTTTTTGATGTTGGTATGATACAAATGGATTTTGTTATATTGGTTTACCGATCTCCAATAATAATAATATTTCTGGACGAATTGGATAGATTTTTTTTGTATTTGATTGTGTAGTATTTAAAAAAAAGGTTTTGTTTTATTACTGTATCTACTGTAAGATCTGGGAATCCCGGGTTCGAGTCCCGGTTCGGGCATGGTATGTTATTTTTTTAATGCTGGTACGATACAAATTGATTTTGTTACATTGGTTTACCGATATTCAATAATAATAATATTCCTGGATGGATTGGATTAATTTTTTTTCTGTATTTAATAGCCTATTATCAAAAATAGGCTTCATTTTAGTTTATGCCTGTCATTTCGTTTGATATTGATATTCTTGAAACTTATTAATTTAAGACTTTAAACAAAATGTTATATATATTAGATTTATATTGCTATTTAGCCGGCATCCTGGCATAGGGGTAGCGAGTTTTCCCCGTGATCTGGCGTCCCAGGTTTGAGTCCCGGTTCGGGCATGGTTGTTCTGTGTTCTGTCTGGGAGGTCTAATCGTAACTTATAATACAATCAAGGCAGTATTGACACATGCGGTTATAGTTGTAGAAAATTCATACAAGAAAATTTTCTAATAAGGCCAAAGAAAAATTAGTTGGCAGTTTTTAGTTAGAGTAAAAAAATATTCTGTTTTCCTTAAGCTTAAGATAATTAAAATAATAATAATAATATCAAGTAAGTTTTCATTTGAAGTAAATAATTTTATCACTATAGATATGAAGGAAAATAAATGAAAGTGTTCCGGAAAAAAACTAAATCATCTATATTTCTTACGATTATAATTGTAAGTAGTAACCTAAAAGACAATAAGACAATTGTAGGCAACTGCCTATAATCATTGTAACATTAAGTGAGCCAATGTCCTGTCATAGGGGTAACGCGGCTTCCTCGTGAACTAAGCATCCCGGGTTCGAGTCCCAGTTCGAGAACAGTTTTTCTGTGTTCTATCTGTAAAGTGTGTGAATGTAACCCCCTGTAAATAGGGACTGTGCAAAGCGAATATAAGGAGTGAGTAGCAAGTCATACTCTTGGTCCTAGTTGATGCTTTTACAAATCAAGAGACGCTGATTAAGCTTAAGTCTCTGACTACTTCACCAAGCTTGTCCATTTCAAGTGCTACAAGGAACAACAACATATTGTTATTTCATAAAATAGTAAAGTTGTTGAAACTTCAAAGCCCGATTAAAACTTGTACCAGAAACAAAAATCTATTCCATAGAAAATAAAAACTTAGACCTTCCCCTCCCCACTTTTTTTTTTCTTTTGCTTCATGTCTTAGTAGCAATTTCGATGAATCCATTCGTTATGTCATTTCATTCGTTTCCTGAAATTCTCGAAAAAATGTTCCCAGTGACTTGAAAAAGTCTTTTTTTAAACCGATGAAATTCCTATAGCATATGTATTTTGACTGTAGAGTTTGCGTCTGTTCTTTGTCGACTTTAATATGATAATTCAGACAAATTTGCCAATATTTCAAAGAAACTTCTTTCTGGGCTTGTCCCCCCC
>JAOUZG010041943.1:3039114-3053325 GCA_026289955.1 Argiope argentata
ATTGCATATTTATTTTGACTGTAGAGTTTGCATCCGTTCTTTGTCGACTTTCATATGATAATTCAGAGAAATTTGCCAATATTTCAAAGAAACTTCTCTCTGGGCTTGTTTCCAAAAATCTGTTGTTTAGGATTCATGTGCCATAATGGAATGGAAATGTGTGGACCTTGTGCCAGAGGTGATCGTTCTCTGTTCGAGATTTAAATTACGATCTGTGGATGAATGAATAAAATGCATGAATGAAGTCCACCCCCTAAAAAGGATTTGTGATGTGTGTGAGCTAGAAGTTAGACTTCTGCCCTTAAGTCCTAAGGGGTCCATTCCCTCAGAAGCTACTTCACCCTCCTTCCGTTGTAAAAGCGGAACACGAGAATAACTATATAACAGCTCACAATTTTATTTTACACTCACGCAATAATTTACAATTTATTTAAATTTTTGTGAGCTTTGCAAATTGGCTAATTTTGATTTGTATAATAAATTAATGAACATAAATGGGCGATATTTAATGCCTACCGAATATTCTTATTAATGTATTGTTAGAAAACTAATTTTTTCGCTTATTTATGCTGTTATGGGTAAAATATATGAATCCGACTTAGCTAAAAAGGCTTTCTTTTAGAGAAAAAAAAAGTACATTTACTGTTTGAATTTCCTTTGAAAAAATCAGCCTGCTCATTACATGCACTGTTTATGATCATTAACAAAATAAGCTTTCAAAAACATCATTGTCTAATTCCAAACATATCCTGTAACAGAACATTACGTGGTACTCCCGACAATGTGTTTTGAAATTTTTCTGCAGCTTGTTTTCCATCTCATTTCGCAGCTGGTCTTTAAAGCATGTTCTGGAATTAGTTTTGGTCTTGATGTTAAAGCTCTACTCTGAAACTTGTAAAGACCTATTGTTCTGCGTAATAGTGTGTGTTTTGTAATCACGAGATCTTAACATAGATTTTTTCCCCATCTCAAAATTCAGTTGTGAGTTTGTCACGATAGTGCTCATTAAAAAAAGATCGTTTTTTAAACACATTAAAATTTGTTTTTGAAAATCCTTTACATTCTTATTTCTCATGAATATGTTTCTTTGAAAATGCTTCTGACTTAAAAATGTTTATCAGTTTTTTTATATTAATCTTTCATGCATTAATGCAGGAATAAAAGGGATATAGATGTAAATTGCATTCTGCTATAGATAAATATTTATCAGTTAATTCTGAAGTTAACGTTTTTGTTTTTCTGTTTTTTTATATCGTTTGCTTTATCGTGTTTTTTTTTATATCGTACCTTTTATCGTTTGTTCTTATATCCATTTCCTGGAAAATTTATTTTTAATAAAAGATTCTTTATAGAAATAAAATGATTTAAATCTTATTTCCATTAAACTGAAAGAAGATTCTGTGTGAAGTTTAATATTTATTCTGCAATACTTATGAAAAATATCATCAAATTATATATTTTTTTATTAATTAAGTTTAAAACTATTCTAATTATCGTAAGTTGACATAATGCATTCGAATTAAAAATTAAAAGATAAATATGAAATATTATAGCGTTTTTTTAATAACTTTTACTTTTACTAGATTGTTGATTAGTAAAATGTTCAAGTGCCTGATATTTTTTTAAAAAGATACTTCATTTGATTATAACCAAGAATATATTTATATATAATAAGAATATATTATACATAATAAGAATATATTATACATAATAACCAAGAATATATTTATAAAAAAACATGTTTAGAGAGATTTGTCAATTTTCTATTAAAAAAAGTCAATAAATGATAAATGAGGCTTAATCTGATTAATTCAAAAATATGTTTATTGTGAGTAGAAGAATAATATTGCGCTAAAAAGGAGTCTTTTATGTATAGCAAATCTTAAAAAAAATCTTAAAATGATTATACAGAATAATTTAGCTCTAATATCGATACCCTTTTTCGGAAAATTATTTAATTTTTTTCATTCCTGAAATATGCTTTAGAATAATCAGTTAATTAAATATTTAAGTTGTTTTATACATTGTAAGAAATGGCGAATCACGAATTTTTTTTTCACGGGGTATTTTCATAAAGCAGGGTATAATAATTAATTTGATTATTTACAACCTGTTGGAACGTCTTCCCAGACAGACGTTCAATACATAAAATGACACTGGATCTAATTCAATTAATCCCACAGATAGTTCCACAATAAGGTTACTTTTTATTTTTAAGAATTTAGGATCTAGAGTGGCAATAAGCATAATCTATCATAATTATATGAATTGTTTATGACCTTCCATTTTCGAATACAGGTTAATGCAAATCAGGTGACTACAAATTAAAACTCATGCAGATTTCTTTTTAATCGAAAACGAGAAATATAGTGTATTGCAATAAGTAAGGAAATAATTTATTTTAATATCTTCTGAATTCTTGTGTGTGTGTGTGTGTGTGTGTGTGTGTGTGTGTGTGTGTGTGTGTGTGTGTGTGTGTGTGTGTGTGTGTGTGTGTGTGTGTGTGTGTGTGTGTGTGTGTGTGTGTGTGTGTGTGTGTGTGACTCATTTTGAATTATTAAGTATAAGTTGGCTATTGCAGATGAGCATTATTCTTTTAACCCTTTCGGATCTAATGGGCGTATACTCTCCAAAAATTAGATTTAATTAATCTTGGGTAAATGAATCTAACCTTTACATGGGTTATAGTACAAAGGACCATTTTTACGTGGGATTTAAAGTTTTAATCACGCTTAACTCGTGTCGAAAGGGTTAAAGAATTGAATCCCTAATGCAGAATACCTTAGCTAATATCGGAATTAGTAAACTTCACGCTGATTGACCGTAGCCTTATAGCAACATCTCCTTTTCGTGAATTGGAGATTAATAATTCTTCTGCAAACCCGTAATATATATTGGGATATTTTTGGAGACCAAATTTTTCTGATAACTTACAAAGAATATTGGTATATTTTCGAAGACCAAATTCTTCTGAAAACCTGCAATATTAATTGGAATATTTTCGGAGACCAGATTCTTCTGAAAACCTGCAAAGTATATTGGGATATTTTCGGAGACTATATTCTTCTGAAAAACCTGCAAAGTTTATTGAGATGTTTTCGGAGATCATATTCTTCTGAAAACCTGCAACGTATGTTTAGAAGACCAAATTTTTCTGAAACCTGAAATGTTAATTGGGATATTTTCGGAGACCAGATTCTTCTGAAAACCTCCAATGTTTATTGGGATATTTTCAGAGACCAGATTCTTCTGAAAACCTGCAAAGTAAATTGGGATATTTTCGAAGATCATATTCTTCTGAAAACCTGCAACGTATGTTAGGATTCTTTTCAGAGACCAGATTCTTCTGAAAACCTGCAAAGTATATTGGGATATTTTTGGACACCAAATTTCTCTGAAAATCTGCAAATTATATTGGGATATTTTCAGAGACCAGATTCTTCTGAAAACTTACAATGTATATCGAGATATTTTCGGAAATCAGATACTTCTGAAAACCTGCAATATATATTGGGATATTTTCGGAGACCAGATTCTTCTGAAAACCTGCAAAGTATATTGGGATATTTTCGGAGACAAGATTCTTCTGAAAATCTGCAATGCATATTGGGATGTTTTCGGAGACCAAATTCTTCTGAAAACCTGCAATGTTAGTTGGGATATTTTTAGAGAGCAGATTCTTTTGAAAACCTGCAATGTATATGGGGATATTTTCGAAGACTTCTGAAAAACTGCAATACATATTGGGATGTTTTCGGAGATCATATTCTTCAGGAAACTTGCGATGTATATTGTCTTTCTTCTTTTGATCATGAATCACAACTATTTAAGGCTGATGTGGCATGCAAGTTTGAAGAGTGGAATGACACCTCCTCCTCATTTAAGCATGAATCATTCTGCAGGTCCGCTCCTATATAACTTCGCTTTGGCATCAAAATAGGTCGTTGATCCCATAAAATTGAATAAAAGCCGCAGCAACACGAGAACATTTTACCTATAACTAATTTCACAAGAATCACTTTACTGCAAATTTTTGTAAAAGAAAAAAATTCACCATTTTCATAGTATACATCAGTTGTCATTTGTTTCTTGTTGTTGCTTATCTATTTACAAGCGTTTGCTATATTTTATTTACTTTCCGTGTGTTCGTACAAGAAATCTAGTCTAATTAAAATATGGATTGATCAGTAAGCTGACTCTATACCTTAGATTTTAAAAATGATTTTTTTTTAAAAAAAAAATTCATTTTTTTTGCGAAAATGCATTGCAAAATCAATGGATTTTTATTACTTGTAATTTATAATACAATCAAGGCAATTTTGATACATGCGATTAAAATTGTAGAAAATTCATACAGACAAATTATTTTATATGGTGATAGAAAAATAGATAATTTTTAGTTAGAGTAAAAAAAAAATATTCTGTTTTCCTTAAACTTGCGATAATTAAAATAATAATTCTAATATTAATATCGAATAAGTTTCCAGTTGAAGGCAAAGGCTTTTTTTCATATTGTTATTTTGAAGATGCTAAGGAAAATAAAAAATAAAATTTTCCCTGAAAAAAAGAAAAACTAAATGATCTGTATCTCTGACCATTATTTAGAATTGTAAGTTAAGATACAATCAGACAATTTTAGGCAGCAACTGTCGATGATCTTTGTAATATTAAATGAGTCGGCGTCCTGACATAGGGGTAGCTTGGCTTCCTCGTGATCCGGGCATCCCCGGTTCGGGTATGGCTGTTTTTCTATTTTATATCTTTAAGGTGTGTGAATGTACCCCCCTGTAAAAAGGGGTTGAGCTAGCGAATGCGATGAGTGAGTAACTAAGTCGTACTCTTAGCCCTAGTTGGCGCTACTTCAAAACAAGAGACGCTCATTCGGCTTAAAATAGTTGGTAGGCATTAGCGGGAGTGTCCATGGCAAGTGCCATTAGAAACAACAACAACATATTAATTGTAACATGTGCCTCATTTTCAAATATATAAATCAGTATCTATTCGGCGTATTTCAGAACAAATCAAACGAGAATATTAAAAAAAATTCATTTTCAAGTTTTTATTTCCTTTGGTTAAAACATTTTCTGTATAAAAAGCAAAAAGCAGAGGACGATATCCCATTTTTCATTAGAACTGATAACCATCAATCGATTCAAGATATTTTGAATTAATCAGTGATTCAAATTCCATTAACCAAATTCGCTATACCGCAAATTAGACAATTAGAGTCGGCCTACACGCTGAAACTGCCTCACTCAAAATACCAGAAAAAGTAAATAAAGAACTAAGAAACTTGCTTGACCTTAAACTCAGAAGGTTTTGACCTAAATGCACACTTTAACCTGTTCAGTTGTTTCTTCAAAAGATGCCGACAGACACTAATGACTTTCTATACAAAATTTTAATAAATAGAGAAAAGGTAATCTTTAAGCCCACGCTCCCATTTATAGTGAAAGTTGGTTATTCAAGGTGAGCTCAACCTGGAAACCCAAAAAATAATTAAATGACTTCCTGTTAAAATAACAGAGTTTTAAAGAGATTCTTTTTAATGTGAAGGTTACCAAATTCGTGGTACTTAACAATACCTATTTTTTTTCTCCCTCTCTCTAATTATAAAAAGCATTCCTTGCCAATCTTAGACCAATTTTAAAACCTATAATATGTGACGCTTTATCACCAGTAAATGCGGGAAAATTTAATCTGTTTTTTTAATGATTATTTTTTGTTGAAAGTACTTAACTCTTTATTCACTGACAGTACGTATAAGTACCATTTAAATATGGATTATATTTTAGTAATATGACTAATTTTGACAATGGTATTCTAAAAAAACATGGAGAATGTAAACCAAATAGCGAGAAGTTAATATAAGTTAAAAATAGGAATGAAAAATATTTAATTAATAATTTAATTAATTAAGATTTTTCTACTAATTAAAATTTTTCTCTTGGATTCTCTGGTATTATTCTGCAAGGAAACTTAACTATTGGTGCAAAAATGAAGTTGGAAAATTGATGGCAACATAATTCGGTAGATAAAGGTTTAAAAGGTTGCCAATTTATATAACACGTCATGTTTTTGAAGAAATTCTAAACCTAAGAAACCATCTAAAATCTTTTATTTTGCCTTTTATTCGGTAATTTTTTTAAATATAATATCGAAAGAAAATTATATTCTTAGGATTAATACCACATTTTTCTAATATCAAAAATATAAGCAACCCGCAGTAAATATGAAGAATATTAATATTAATATTTAAATATAAAACATCTGCATTAAACACTTTTTCACTTTCCTACTCTTTTCATCAATATCACCTGTCATCAAGTATGTTTTTTTTTTTCTTCGCGTAAAAGAAACGCAGAGAATATGCATATGCTAAATGATGCATTTATGGAAAATAATTCAGATTTTTCTCTTCATAAACAGAATAGAGAATCTCTTTTTTATATTATTTTAACTATCACTGAATTTAGCAATATTTCCCCCTTTATTTATTACAATATACGATTTTACTAACGCTGATGTCTTATATATCAAATATTGAGGAAACCTTCGAACATATTTATGCCTGTTTATTGAAAATAATCACTTATTTCAAATATTATGTCAACAAAACTCCGGTTTATATCATCGACTGAAACAAATTTAATATACTAATAATGATTTTTATGAAATTGCTTTAACGTTTAAGAGGGTTATCTACTTTATTGAACGCGAAATATTTTTAAAGCGTTTCCGATGATTATAATCATTCTAAAGTGCTTCTAAAAATATTTTTCTTTCTTTTTCCCATTACTTGGAAACTTTCAAAACACGTTATCAGTGCGAAATTTCGGAAAGAAATTATACCTGAGGGACTAATGTGATCGTTTTCTAATGTAAGATATATAAGTAGCTCACACTTTTTTTTATATTTAAGCTCAAGATTAATTGAAGCCATCTTAGTAGCCGAAAATATGATTAGGTTTTCGCATTATCTTGTTTTATCAAAGTATTAAAAAGTGTGAAGAACGTTCTTATTCTTTAAATACTAAGCGCCTACATTAAACTCAGCTAAAGCGTAGTAACTCTTCTCCAATGTTTATTCCTGAAAAATTTTCTCCATAATCGTCTGTCGTCGAATGTTCTTTTTTTCCCCTTGCATAAAATAAATGCGATAATCAAGCGTTTTCTATCGTTTATGTTTATGAAAAGCAATCCTAACTTTCCTCTTAATCTAAATTGTTGGGGAAATGCTGCTTTTCTTTTTTCTTTTAAGATTTTCCTACTATTTTTATTCTTTTTATCCTAATAATATAATAATAAAGCTAATGGCTTCAACGTCAAATATTAAGACGATATTCAGACAATTTTAAAGTTATTCTGTGAAAATATAATTAATGATGTATCACAAATATAAAATGAAAAGGATTTTTCGAAATAATTTGATATCACAGACAAGGATTAGAACTTGGTTTTAGATATTGTTAAAGGTTTATTAATACTGTAGCAAAAATGTTGTAAATGATTTTTCCGAGTTTTACTGCTTTGTATGAAGAACGACAACAAACAAATTATTGAAAGTCACATATCTTTTTATTTAATTTCTTTTACTAGTTGACTCTTCTATAAAACATACTATATAATAAATCAAATACAATAATTAACTGTTTATTCAATACATAATTAAATAGTTTAAAATAATTGCGCATAATTTTTTACCCTTATTTTTTGCAAATGTTTATACTGTTTTATACCCTTACTGCTATTTTAATTCAATAGAACGAGTTGAAAAGTTTTAAAAAGCTAGAAATTTGAGTATATTTGTGGTGTTCATTAATTTGCCTTTAAATAAATGGAGTTAAGAGTTTCATTTTATAAATGTAAGATAATTTTTCCTTCGCTCTTCTAAAAAGCTTAGTTTTCCATATTTATGCTGCTGTTGTTAGTGGCACTTGCCATGGACAAGCTTCACCGAAGAATCAGTGATTTTTAAGCCGAAAGGAGTTTCTCTCTCTCTTTTTTTTTTTTTTTTTTTTGAAGTAGCTCCGACTACGGCCAAGAGTATGACTTAGCTACACACTCATCACAGTCACTTGTACAGCCCCTTTTTACAGGAGCACATTCATGCACCTTACTGATAGTACACAGAAGAACAACCATGCCCGAATCCGGGACGCCTAAGTCTCTGGAATGACTCTCTACCTCTATGCCAGGTCGCCGGCATCCATATTTATAATCGTCTACTGTTTAAACCTGGGTGGAATTTTAAAAAAATAACCTAGCCCTTTTGAACTGTGTCATTATCGAATGCGAAATTCCGACTATTTTTACATTTAAATTTTCTGATTTATCGTTTGAGAATTAAGCATGAATAAAAATTAATTATTCAATAGTAAACTTCATACTTTATTTACATTTTTTTGTTCTGGATTGTAACAAAAGTTGATGAACGGAGTTCTGCTATTTTTATTATTTTGTATTCAACTATATTTCAGTTATTAATCTTGATTTGAGTGTTCGTGGCCATTTTAGATAGAGAAGACCCCACTGTAAAGAAATAAAATTGTTATTACTTCTATTATATTGATATTCAAAGTGCACAACAAATAATATTTTTGTTATTTTAAAACACTTTGCCAATGTGCATGAAATTTTTTACAATATATTTCGTTAATGTGATGATCATATTCAAGATATTTTTAGCAGGATAACAGCCCGTCTAGACTCTAGACAGATATATATTTTAGTGAATAAATGTTACTATAAATAAGTAACAAAATGCTTAGAGAACACTTCTCTTATAATAAGAGTTACTCACAATTGAGGAAACTATTCCATGACTTTGTAAAATATGCTTGGAATGACTTTTTGATAAATCACTTAGAATTTAGCATCTCATAAGCCATTTGATTCATGTTAAATTTATTCATGGAATAATAATGCCTTCCTAAAACTTAGATGTGAGAAGATTTTATTCTGGAAACTAAATTCTTGCATCATGTGTCATGGCAGAAAGGACGTCATTTATTTTAAACTTAAGATCATGTATCTTTGGCATTATGGTCTAGAGCTAGAATAAGATATTTTACTTTTGAAGGTCATATACGTTTGTTAGACAGATCAATATTTCCAAGATTATTAATGTTTATTTAGTGGTATTATTTAGAATTTCAAAATTTTCTTGATCACAGACCTTTAGTTGTGGATTTTGGAAAAGATATTCCACTGTTGGAAGCAAGGTACTCATAAAAGGCAGTGCTTGTTTATTTTAACTGCCATAAATAGTACCAGACTTTTAATGCTTATTAATAGGTATTAATACCGGTGTCCTGGTACAGAGGTAGCGCGTCTTCCTTGTAATCTGAGGATCCTAGGTTTAAGTCCCGATTAGAACGTGGTTGTTCTGCGTACTATCTATGAGGTGTTCACTGTGCCCCCTGTAAAAAGAGGGTGTGCAAGTGAGTTTGAGCGTGTTTCATCCTCATATGAGCTAGAAGTCAGACTTCTGTCTCGGGGGTCCATACGCTCAGAAGCTACTGCACACCTCTTTCAGTTGTAATGCGACCACGTCGTCATCATCAATGTATATCAGTTGGCTATGGACTTTTTATTCGTCTTTAATATTGTTTTAATTTATTTTAACTGGATAATAAGGGCGCAAATGTGAGTAAATTAGAACAATTAATATTAATTTAAGGGTTCTTTTTAGATTATTTAGATCTTTTCGTATTATTATATCCGGGAGAAAATAATAACTTTTACAAAAATAATTGTGATTTTTTTTCTTTCTACACCATTTTTTTTCTCTTCTTCTTCTTTTCTTTTTTTTTATTGTTGTTGTTGGCATACCAACTGTATCTTTCCTGCTGTAAGCTGACCAAAGAATATCAGTAATTTTTCAAATTTATCTTGGAACTCAAAATATCTTTGTCATCAATAGATATTAAATGGTTATGGACTTTTTATTCATCTTTAATATACAATTAATTTTTAATTGAATAATAACGGCACAAATGTGGGTAAATTAAAATTTAAATAAAAAAGAATGAGATAGGTTTTGTCGAAAGAATTAATATTAATTTAAGGGTCCTTTTTAGGTTATTGAGATCTTGTCGCATCGATTTTAAGCGGGAGAAAATAATAGCTTTACCAAAAACGATTAAGAATTTTTTTTTCTACTCGTTGAAATAACAATTTCATCTTTCCTGTTGTAGGCTGACCAAAGAAAGTTGGTATTTTGTCAGATTAATCGTGAAACTCAAAATTCATTTATGAGTACTTAATAAGGTTCAATTACTTAATTTAAAATGTTAATTCCTGAGTAGATCCACAAATTAAAAAAAATTACATGCTTTTTATTACCTTCAAATGTATGTTTGGTGCACTCTCTTAAGCAAAAGCAGGATTTGGCCAATATTACCTCATTACGAATTCCACAAAATAAAGGCATTTCATTTCCTATCCACTATTTATTACTCAGCCATTAGCATAGGCAATGCTTACATGTCTCTATATTTGTAGATATGTCTTTGAAAGAAGTCATACCTTGATTCTCCGACCCACCGCGAAGGTACACAAATTTAAACCACAGAGTTGAATGACCAAACTGCCACAACAGCAACACTGGTGGGAACCGTGGTTGAGCTCTAATGGCCATCACCGGCCACGGTACAACCATTCCTGTAGTAAGTACGCCCGTCATCGATGGGAGGAGTCTATCCTTCATCGATTAGTGAACTATCCAGGGTGGCGAGATCCAACCACCATACCAAAAGCATCTCATCCTCATATCGAGGTGCCTCCGGGGGGGATTGTGTATGAGTAAAAGGAACAGGAAAAAATCCTTTCCAAAATCAACAAATAGCAATATGACATACAAATTTAAATCGTGAAATACTCACCATATATCTTACAACTAATTTGCTTTATCCCAATTATTTGCATTATTTAGTCAAGTAAGATATTTTCTACTTTCTGCTGTAGGCACCATTGGAAAGTTGAAACATAACAAGTATTCGTACTTAATGATGAATATTCAGTCAGTAGCGTTTTCTTCCTTTTGATCTTTACCGCCATATATTTTATATGATATTCGTCATCATTAAAAGAGTTCTCTCTGGTCACTTCCGGCTTACTCCTACGAATCCTTACTCCTGTTTAATCAGTCAAACGAATGTTAAATTTCACTGGTTATTTTTGTAAATTGTTGTTGACTATATAAGGAGTTGAGCGGGAGGAAGCAATTTAGACTTCAATTTCGTTTTTTAGAGTTCAATTCTTGCTCTTAATCATGCGATTTCTTCTTTTTCTCAATCTTTTGACTTCTTTATCTTAGTCTTTGACTTTGACTTAAAATTATTTTTCTTAATCTATTGACTTTTTTCTTTCTCTCAATCTTTTGACTTTTTCTTTTTCTTAATATTTTGACTTTCTTTTTTTTACTTAATCTTTTGACTTTTTCTTTATCTTAATCTTTTGACTATCTTTTTTTCTTTAATCTTTTGACTTTTTCTTTTTCTTAATCCTTTGACTTCTTCTTTTTCTTAATCATTTGACTTCCTTTTTCTCCTTAATCTTTTGACTTCATTTTTTTCATTTTTGACTTTGACAAAATCTTTTTTCTTGATCTTTTGATTCGTGAATACGCGTTGAATCCTTTTTTCCTAAATCTTCGAAAAACCATAATAGACATTTTCATAATTTCAAATTTAGTTTCTTGGGACAAATTTGTCCTAGTATATTGTTAAGACTGGAGATTTATGTAACTATTTTAGTTTATTCAAACGAAGTAGATTGCTCGTACAGGATATTTTTTAAATGTTTGATGTTTTTAGAGATTTGAATTCGGTATTTCCTATAGATTTTCTACGGACTATTGAATTTATGGAAATATTCAGACTAAAAACGTCTCTCAAATTGATTTAGACAATTAAAAATGCTAAAATAAAAATTCTTTGTTCATCATTTCCATAAAACTTTCAAAATATATATAGTTATATGCCTTCATTCATTCAGTTAAAATTACAAACATGTAGCTTAATAATGTTCTTTCTTGTCATTTAGAGGTGATATAAACAGTTCATTTTTTCTAATAAATATTCAATTTCTTCTCCCAATTTTGTATACCTTTTTTTCCTTTTCAAATTATTCTCCACATCACTTAGAAATCCTGTTTCCCCCAATTTCTTTTACGAGAGAAAGAATTGGGATTTAACTGAAAACACAGCATTCACATAGTTTTAAAATAACTCCATTAATTCTAAATACATTTTGCAATGAAAAGTGATGGTGTTTTAGAACTTAATTTTATAGAATTAGGCGACGATTTTGTTATGATTATATCCTTCTAATATTATTTTAGAATTCTTAAAATATATCTTGCCTGGTAATGTAGAAATTTTATACAAATTTAATACACCCGGAAAAGTTTGAAAACTATTTTAGAGGAAATTCATAAAAATCAAAATAAAATCTCTTAGTTTATAAAGTACTCAAACTAACTCCCCCGTTCGTTTAAATTTTACACAGAAGGAAAACAGACTTCTTTTACATGAAGATGCAAGATCAATAAGTGAAAACCCCACTCTCTTAATGCATCTACATTTCAATATGGTTCTTCCTCTCTATTTCCTACAGACAAGACATCGGAGTGTGGGTCGATCTGAATCTACATTATAAGTGAAGAGAGAAAGATAATAACAAGACAAAACATACGACGAACGTGATCAATCTTGTAAATGGATGTTATAAGAGCCGTTGGAGAGACAAGTTCTATCTTAAGAGATCTAGTGTTTCCACCGGTTTCGCGATAAGTGGATTTCTTCTCTTCAGACATCCTTCGCGGAGTTTAATTTGATTAAGTGGAAACCAGGGATTTTATCTTCTAAGAGCCGTTTGTGGCCAAAATGTTTTAGTCAAAATTTTCTTCCGTTTGACATCTTGGGTCATGGCGTTTTCAGAAGTTTGATTGTGGTGATTGATTTCTAGTGCTATTGACCTCATAATGTACGTATCTAAACATACCGTTTGAAATCCAAAGGTTTAAGTATCGTATATACTTTTAAATGTGTTTTATCTTTATTTTTCATCAAAGAAGAATATACTTCAAGAATCTGTAATAAAAAAATTGTAAGCTAGATTAATGAGTTATGATAAACTGAAAATTTTTTGCTGACGTTCTGATACAGGGGTCCTGGGTTCGAGTCCCGATTCGAGTAGGGTTGTTCTTCATCTGTTCTATCTGTGAGATGTGTGAATGTGTCCCCCCCCGTGAAAAGAGACTGCGCGAACAAAAGTGAGGCGTGAGTATTAGAATGTACTGTGGGCTCTATTTGGAGCTACTTAAAAACAAGTAATATAAAAAAATTAATCAATTCCTTCTTAGATTAACGAAAATAATTTTTATTTTAGTCACTTTTTATTAAATAATTACAATTATTATAAATAATTTATCAAAAAATTATTGATTTTCGCACGAATTGAACTCTCATTCTTCAATTTCACGTGCAAAATACTGAAATCCCCGCATTTTACAAATCAAGCTGCCGTCTGTTCATTTCAATTTTCATTACAAGCTGTTAAAACTCTATTTAAAGTATTAAAACTAAATTTAATTAATGAATAAATATTGGAGGAAACGGTATTCATATCGAGTGTCATCCCTTACAAGTTAAAAAATGTATTTGAACTGGATTGGATGAATTTAAAAGTATTTTATTAACGATTGAAGACTTAAACAAGATATATGCATATAGGGAGAGTGTGAGCTAATAGTAGGAATTGAAAAAGTGACTCATCCTAGATTTAAAATCGTTGACTGTGTCAGCGAGCTTTGTCCATGGCAAGTGCCATAAGAAACAACAACAGCAAAAGTTTTCTTTTGCTTTAGGATAAGATTTATTAAATTGTAAATCTTGCTAAAATTTTAAATGGTTATAAAGATGTTTATAGTTAAATAGCACAATTTATTCACTGTAAGGATTCGAAATATTTTTATTGAAATAATGTATTACTTCATTATTTTAGATTTGAAAAATGTCGTTTTGATGCTTACGCATTTTTAAGTGCCTCTACTAAATTCCTATTAAAATGCCTGCATTTATTCCATTCGCAGAAATTTAAAACAAAAAAACGAAATTCCCATGCCGATTTTTTTAAATATGTCATTTGTTAAATTGCCATGCCGACTTTGTTAAATATGTCGTTTGTTAAATTGCTATGCCGACT